>RJWJ010009670.1:0-49291 GCA_004363605.1 Indri indri | reverse complement strand
GGATATAGGCATACACAAGGGGTGCAATGCGCACCCTCCGAGAGATGGACATGCTTGGGACTGGGACTTGGGGGGAAGGGGGGCAAGGGCATCATACGTAACCTAAACACCTGTACCCCTATAAACAACAAACAATAAAAAAAAAAAACAAAAAAAAAGAAAGATATCTGGAAAATACCAAAAATATTTGAAAATAAGCAATGCATCCTAAATAACTCATAGATCAAAGAAGAAATTATAAGTAAAATTATTTTAAACTGAATAAAAATGGAAACATGAAGTATCAAAATATGTAGTTGTAAGGCTTTTTGGATGGTCGGCGCCAGAGAAAGAAAGAGGAGCAGAGTGGAAAGGGTGAGCAACAAGGCTTTATTGGGGGAAAGGGAAAAAGAGTGCTCCCGGGTGAGGTTCATGGGTCCCGGGAAGTGGGGCCCAGGAAGTCGGCGTTCCCAGAAGTGTTGAGCGGGCTTATAAAGGTTTTAGAGTTGGGGGATGGGGCTTTTTTCTGGCTCGAAGTTTTGGAGAGCAAAGTGGCGAGTTCTTTCTTACGGTCTTAGGGCGGGTCTTCTGGGCTTCTCTTTTTTTCTTTAGGGAGGGGAGGGGTGTCCGCCACCAGCCTTACGCTAGTAAGCTGACAAAGCACTGCTTAGAGGAAACTTATAGCATTTAAAGCTTATATTGGGGGAAAAAAAGCTCTCAAATTAATAATCAAGCTTCCACCTTTAGATACTGAAAAAAGAAGTGCCAATTAAACCGAGTGTAAAAAATAGAAATGAAATAATAAAGTTAAACATGGAAACTAATGAAATAGAAAATGAACAGAGAAAAAAATCAGTAAAACCAAAACTGGTTTTTTGGAGTAATAAAATAAATTCCTAAACAGACTGACTAAAATACACCAAAAAAAAGAGAGAGAGGAAGAGAAGACACAAATGTATTAAAAACATGCTGAGAACATAATGTTCTCAGTAAAATGTTAGTTTATGAATGTTATGAACAACTATCCAAAGGACACAAAATGCCAGAAAAAACACATATGAAAACAAATATTAACTTGCTTCACATTTAACTACCATTTTGGCACCATCTTCACTCAATTTAACCAAGTAAAATTTCACATGACATACCGAGCTTCTCACAGCTCGGTCAGGTTGAATTGTACCTAACAAGGTGCCTATGGCATTCCTGTGCCTTTGTTAACCTCCTTCAAAGAATAATTTAAAATTTAAATGGTAAATACAATATTAAATGTGTGTAAAATACCTCCGTCATAAATTTCTGCTAACATTAATTTGATTAAATATTTCTTTCAAGAATGTTGAGGAACCTTTCTCAGGAATTTCCTTTACTTTTGAAAGAAGTTGCTTGAATGAAGGTAAATGCCAGATATTGCCTTCTTTAATTTTTTCTTTTTAAATAGGGAGTAAGCTAAAGCAACTACATATCTTTTCAAAATCAAGGCACATCTGGATTGACAAGAAGGACAGATAATCTACTGTAGCAAAACAATGGAAAAAAAGAAGCAGGAAAACACTGCAGCCAGGGGATGAAAATCTAAGTAAATGTTGTGTATTCCTTGGTCACACAAAGAATTTTCCTTATCAATTCCTCACCGGGACTGGTCCATGCAAAAAGGGAGCGGTGATAGTCCAAACATTCAATAGAAAAATTATGATACAGAGATTTCAATGAAATGTACGAAAGTAAGCATAGTACTATGTTTGAGTAAAAGATCTCTACTTATTAAAATAAGTTTAGACTATATATATTAAATTAGAGAAAAATGACCAAGCACATCTATTTCTGGATCTATTACAGTATCTTGCTCACAATAAGCCATCAACTAATAATAACTGAGTAACTGGTATACAGAAAGATGTTTATCTTTTCTTTCATTTTAAATTCCTGTATAGTCCTATAAATCTGGTATTAATTCATAATATCAGATATTAGAAAAAATTTCACCATAAGCATTGAGAGATCATGTTTAAAGAAGATAAGACTTTTACCAACATTCATTAATATCTATATTTAAAGTGTGACATTAAAAAACATCCAACCAGTAAAAACTCTTTCGTAAAGTAGAGTTAGTAGAATCCAGGTTATTAAAATATGGAAAGTGAAGTTTTAAAATTGAAAATGTTTCTATATATTTATAAATCACTACTACAAAAGGCTGAAAGCAACTCATAAAGGTACACATATAAGATGAATTGGATCAAATGATTATTAATTGAGCACCATCATGTTTTGATTTAATAGACAATGGCACTTTTCACTTTAAGTGTAAAGTCTCATCAAATCAAACATATTAAAAACACCCATCAGATGGAAGACAAAAGAAGAAATGTTCTACTTTTCCTGGCGATGGATACGTGAAGCAGGAAAAGACAGACTGATTTTTAACTACATATGATGGAGTCATACAGGTTATGAGAGAAGGCCTAAAATCATATGACTTCAAGTTGGAGCCAAATTACATTCCTGGTAGAATTGCTCAAAGAGCAGGGAAAAAAGACTTTTGTTTTACTCCAGTCCACTAAGACTGCAGCCTTTTAAAATTGCTACTCTGACCTGGGTCATACCTCCCATCAAAATTTCTGGGCCACTTCTGAATTAAGAAATCATTTTGAAGTAGAAGAGAAAAATAAGACAAAAAAAAAAAATAAGGCCAATAAGTTATGTTCTCTGGTACAATGGTTTAAAAAAATCCTGATAGTCACAAAATGAAAAATATTTTCATAAATGAATTACAGTGATCCAGCTCTTAAAGCTTGATTTTCAACTTCCACAACTGCCATTAACTCAAAGAGTCAGAGAATTTAATAACATAACTTTATTGCAAATCAATGGACTTAAGCAAGTTATTTCCTCAAATGATAGCTCTTTCATGAAGTTTATCCTTTTTCTTTACTTACATTCACTTAGTTTCCAAATGGGAAAAACTACAAAGCTTTTTTTTTTTTTTTTTGAAGAAAATATTGGAAGGAAGAAATCTACATTTCTGCAAAGAACCAATTTGAAAAATTAGCTCTGTATTTTTTCTTGTAAAGAAATCAATCTTTTTTACTTAATACATTACTTTTATTTACGAAAGAAATGAAAATAAAATGATAACTAATTCATTGTTGGTTATTATGACTTTCAAAATCATAATTAGTTGAAAATCCTACTTGGCTTTCACTTAAAAAGATACATCACCTCTATTCAAAAATTGTGCCCAGCATTATGGAGAACAGATAAAAATAACACTGGTAATAGTAAGAAATAGTCATGTGAAATATGTACTCAAGTAACATTGATCCAAAATTAGAAAAGTTTTATAAAACTTTCCAGGATTATTAACTAATTGTACATATCTAAGAAGTCATTGCATATAACGGGCACTCTATAAAGTCCTTGTTGCATTAAGTCTAGGGAAACTTTGGTAAGCAAGATCACTTTTTTTTCTTACCTTTCAAAGGCTGATTTATACTTGTAACTTGCCATTTCTCCTAAGCAGACTTTGAGTTTCTACCTGACTACAGTTTCATCTATAAAATTCTGTGTATTTCTATAAACTTCGGTAGAATATGTTTCTATAAAATTTGGCATGGGTTCAAATTTAAAGTTTTTCATCCACCAACAGCCATCTGGAGTAATTACTAATCTCCTTAAGTAATTCCCTCACCTGTAAAACGGGGGTATTAGGATTATTTACTCCTAAGGGATTGAGGATTAAATAATATAGTATTAGTGAAAATGTTTTGTGCACAAGAAAGTGATATATGTCTCAGCTAAAATCAATACATTTCAATAACATGTTTTATATTTTGTGCAATTATTCTTTAAGCATTCATTATGCTATATCCTACAGGAGTTATGTCTTTTTCAAACTAATACCCAGAAAGGTGCCTTAGCAAGTGATGACATGTATCAATTATTTCACTGCTCGTTGCTTCATTATTTGATAAAGCAGAAGTTTTAGCAAATGATTAAATTGCATAGGCTGTATTTCAATGAAAACTTCTTTTTAGAGGATTTACATTATTTAGGAGTTCATTTACTTTTAGAACAATGTGAAAGAACCATGACTATGCCTTTAGGTACAAGGTTTGAAGCCCATACAAGGAGAAAAAAAAGTAACAATTATTTCGAATTTACTATGTCAGGTATTATTGTCAACATCTTACAAGCATTATTTCATTGACTCTCTGGTCAATCTCCTAAAGAAGGTGTAGGGGCAGAAAGGTGTGAGCCCTTTCCGCACCCATGACGGTCATGGCCAACACTAATATAACAAAAGACAGGTTAACAAAAGAAAAGCATAGCAAATTTATTTAATCAAAGTTTTACATGATAGGGGAAACTTCAGAAATGAAAACTCAAAGACCCGGGGAAAACTGTCTATTTTCATGTTTAGGTCCCATGAAGAATGGACAGTGGTCTATGAATGTATTTTAACAAAAGTTATGATCTAAGGGCAATAGACTGAGGGGGGAAACCCAGCAAGGCCTATTTGTTCAGATTCTTTGTGGCCTCCTTATGTAGCATCCTTTCCTCATAAGTATGGGGCAGGACCCTTCTGTAATGAGGGTCTTCAAGGGAGAAGGGGGAGTGTGACTCTCCCAGGTTTTATGGCTTGCTTTGGGAGAAAAGAGTTCTACTTTCTATGACCTGCCTCAGGGAAGAGGAATTCTGGTTTCTGTAACTTGCCTTGGGGAAAGATAAAGGGTCAGGAGACAGGAGGGTGGGAGAAGGTCAGAAAGACCTTGCTTCCGAGGCCCTTCCAATATCCTCTAGTTCAAAGTACTCAGCATGCCAAGGTGCCATACTATGGGTCTCCTGTTTGAGTCCTAACAAAGCTATTATTATTGTCACCATATTAAAGATGAGGAAACTAAAGCTTAAAAAGGTTAAATCATTGGCCAAGGTCCACACTACGTAAGTAGGAATAGGAACAGGAATAAGAAGAAGAATCTATTTTTAGTTTATCATGTAATATCTTGGAGTCCCTCAAATATCATTTCTCATTGCTTTCTTGAAAAAAAAAATCCATTTTAAACAAGACAACCATACATTATGCAAAACAAAATTATAACTTTTGTTTATATTCAGTTAACTAAAATTAACTGAATTTTCAGAGCTATTTTTATTTCTGTAATACATATGGTTCTTAGGATATAAATACACCTAAACATCTATCAAAATAAGGGCCTACTTAAAAAAGATCATAAAATGTCATTATTAAGATTAATTAATACAATATAAAAGATAGCCACTACCACACTATTTCACAAAGCACTCTAGAAGACCACACATTTGACTCTGAATTCTCTTAAAAACATATTATTTTTCCAAGCTTAATTTCCTTCTTAGAATAAAATCCAAATGTTTTACCATGACCTGTAAGGTCCTATATGATCTGTCCCCTAGTGACTTCTCTGACCTCGTTTTCTCCCTCTCTTCTCCCCACTCACTGAGATTGCATTGTTTTCTCCAGACACACACAGCAGCCTTCCTCACTGGGTCTTAGTACAGTTCTGACCTCTACCTGGAACACTGTTCCCTTTGATATTCACAAGGTCCCTCCCATGATTCACCGGGGGCTTGCTCAAACGGGACCTCCTCTGAGAGAACTTCCTTGACTGCCATATCTGTAATAACACCTCCATCTCTCTCTATCCTCTTACCTGTTTTATTTGTTTATTTATTTAGTACTTAATACTAATGTCACTCTAAGTTACGTTTATTTCTCCATCCTCCGCATAGAATGTGATCTTCACAAAGGCAGGGACTTCATCTTCTTTCGTTCACTGGTACTTTCCTAGTGCCCAGAATAGTGGCCTCTCAAGATATATTTATTCAAGAAATAAAAATTTGTATTTGTTAATAGCCTCTGACAAAGGCAGCAGCCATCGGTTTTATTAATAGTCATTTTGATAACAGAAGTAATAAATCAAGATAATTCATATGAAAAGAATTAACTGCCCATCTTTTGGTGATTGGCAGACTCAACTCCATGGTGTAGGAGGCCAAAATGTAGAGAAATAAACATCAGGAAATGAAGAGACTGGATTCTGATACTATCTATGTTTATGGCCTTGGGTAAATAATTTCACCTTTCAGAGTACAAGTCTCATTGGCATCAAAATTCCAACCCAAGAAAGTAAAAATCACATCCAAGATCACATATATATATAGATAGATAGATATAAATATATATATATATATATATATATATAAAACAAAAGAGCCTCGTTAGTAACCCAGGGGTGTTCATCTCCAAAGAGACATCTCTCTTACCTCAGTAGCCTTTCTCTCGTATTAAAATTGAAGTGGAGAGCTGAAATTTATCTGATGATTTTAATCCATGAAAATCAATCAGGTAGTTTTTATAATAGTCGATCATGGGGGTATTTATTTCTCAAGCTGTTTCTGGATAATTTCCAATGTTTCCTTTCATTTGTTTTGAAGATCATTGCAAAAACTAAATACTGATTACAGGAAAAAAAATTGCTAGTATAAAATGCTAGATGAAAAAAAAAAATAAAAAATTGCCAAATTAAAAGAATAAGTTTTATTAACACCGTGGAAGAAAATTAACCAGAACACAGTTAAACGTAAGATTTTCTTTAGAATTCTGTGGCACAAGGATACCCTAAAGGAGTGCTCTGTCTTAAGGAAGAAGGGAGGCATTTTTACAGAGCTCTTGTAAGAGGGTTCAGTCAAAGTTCAGCTGTTTCTGCAGTAGTAGTCAAAAAAGTAAACGGAAAAGGGAGGAATAGTTTTTGTAGTTTA
Source organism: Indri indri (assembly GCA_004363605.1). Classification (NCBI taxonomy): domain Eukaryota; kingdom Metazoa; phylum Chordata; class Mammalia; order Primates; family Indriidae; genus Indri; species Indri indri. The sequence goes on along the minus strand of RJWJ010009670.1, from coordinate 42,511 downwards.
ATAGGGCATTGGCTGGGCAATTTATCAATCAAAAGCAGTATGAGAGAAATAGATGCAGAATCCAAAGACTTATAAGGACCACAGTAAAAATTTTAAGTCCTTTAAGGTCTCTAGTTATCTTTTGGTCAAGGAAGAGACTAAATCTCATTGCTTGACTGTAATTTTGTACAATCTATCAGATCTATACCAATCGTGTTCATCATAATCTCAGACTTTTTGGTGACTGTCAAAAATATTTCTTATAACTTTAATCTTTGTAATTAAATTTCAATCTTTTGTCAAATGAGACTATTCAAGACTTTGAACAAAATACAACAAACAAATGTTGAGATAAACGTAATGAAAGGAAGTCTTGGACAATATTTCTTAGCCATGTCCTGATCGATGTGGTATCACCCATGGTAATGAATACCATCCTACCTAGAGTTTGTACAGCAGAGAGGTAGTTTGCTATCGATAGATTTGTATAATTTTTTATACTCTTGACTTTTACAGAGCAACAAGATTAGGGGAGGAGTTTTAAGAATCTCATTTTAGAAATCAGAATCAAATAGAAAGGGATAAAAAAAATCTAAGAAAAAGTAAAAGGAGTCAAGAAGAGAATATCAGCCAGTGGTTCCAGGCTTTGGGAATCTTGATCTATAGGCCTTGGTTAAAATCTATCCATGTTTGGTAGTCTGCTACTAGATCAGAGGTACTTTGGAAAGATGTTTCTTTCCTGATGCTAACTGCTTTTTGACAATCTTGAGATAGTCTCAGTTTAAGATCTTCCATTGGCATGGAAGTCCAGGAAGAGGTTATGTAATGTCCTTTTAAACTGGGATATGTGAATAAAATGATTGATTCCCTAGTTTTACCACAGTATGTGTGATTAACAATACCTTAATACCTTCTAATAAGGTTCAAGAGCAACTTTTAATGTCATTTCCAGTAAACCAGGGCTCCTAGCTAAAGGTTATATAGTCATTTTTGTGGTTTATCCCAGGGAAATGATGCCTGAGAATAGACTTGAGCACACTGAATTAAATCTCTGTGCTATTAGATAATGTATGCCTGTGAAAATGGCAGTCAGGGATTAGTGGTGAAACCTCCAGATGGCTACACGTTTCTGTTGGTGTGTACCTAATTGCTAAAGGAAAAGACTTTGGTCTTGGCAACTGAAAATTTTTTAGATAGTTTTGCAAGTTTCAGTTTTAAAATGCCATTGATTTGTTCTATGTTTCTTCAGAAAGTGGCAGTGGCAGTGAAGTTTCTGGGTGACATGCAGAGCATTGGGTAGTTCTTTAATTACTTGTCACTAGGCAAATAGTTAGGGCTTCCTCAAGTGAGAAGAGCAAAGCCTAAAAGCTTCTTTGCTGCCTCAGAATAGTTGCTTTACACCAAGTAAAGGCTTCTTGCCAATGCGAAACAGACAATATTAATAGTATATTCAAAAGCACACGAGGTAAATAAATAAAAATTCATTTGCTCAAAAGGGCCTAAAAGTTCAACCCACGCCCATGTTTCACCTTTGCAGTTTTCCTACAACTGTGTGTTTGACAAGTGGGACATCACCAGAAACATCCTTTACAATTTGGTTGAAGTTTTTCCATTTCAGCATCCCAGTGCAGACTAAGCAGTCATCTTGGTGCCACCAGAGGGTAACCAAGGGGAGCAAATCTTTTCTAGCCTGTTCAAAATTAGGCACTTGAGGCTAGAGTTAACTCAAGATCTGATGCCAATAGTCAGAATTTAGCTATGGGTTTGATTTTTGGACTTGTTGGACAGCCCGGCAATGTGTTAAAGCAGATTGTTTAGTATTATAATCTGCTAAAGCATTACTCTTTGCTTCTAGAGGCTTTTTAAAATACATTTCTCAACTTTACTGACAGCCAATTTCTTTGGAAGAGGCAAGGCATTTAATAGGGCTTTTAGGCTCTTGCCGTGTTTAATTGGAGAACCAGCTGCAGTAATGAAGCCACACTGCTTACAAAACATAGCCAGATCATGAGCCATGCAATAAATATAGCTGCTATTTGTAATGACATTTGTTCTACTATCTCTGCCTAACTGGTACATATCATAGAATTTCAGGGTTGAAAAAATTATAAATGCTATCTATATCATTCCTAACTATATTAAGAGACTAGAAAACTAATGCAAACAATGTAGAAAATTTAGAAAATAATTGTAGATATAAACAGGAAATTAATAATGATTCTCAAAGCCACTATTCAAAAACTATCAATTTTTATATCTTGATTTTTTTTCATTTTTGATTCTATAAATATTTTTGTATAGTCATGGTAATTTTGTGTATGAAAGCCAGTTCTTTACTTTGTACATTATATATTTTAGATAATTTCTATGTCATTGTATTTTCATAAGCATTATTTTTTAATGACATAATAATACTATCAAGTATAAATTCCATAAAGTTCTAAATGATTGCCCTTTTTGGGTATTTAAGTGTTTATATTTTCCATAATAATAGATAACATAAAAGATTATTCTATAGGTATAATTATTTCATTAGGCTATACTTCTGTTAATGAAATTATTGACTAAAGGGAATGAATATGCTATAGTCTTCTGATTCAGTTGACAAGTTGTCTGCTGCATTATTTTTCTTCTTGGAAACATAAAATATATGAAAAGGCCCATTAAGTCACTCTACTTCAGGTTTAAATAATTTCATTAACATTGCAGTCAATTTGATAGGAAATAGGTGGAACAAAACAATGACAGAGTCATCAAAAACATAGAAAGAGATCCAACAGAGTGTTGTGTCTTGAAAAATCAAAGAAAGAGGATTGAATATGTGAGTTGTGGTCTTTAAAAAGCAGAGCTAAAAAGAAGCAAGTGACTGCATGAATTGACGTGTCTTTGGTGACTTTCAAAGAGTAATTAACGTGGAGTGTGTAGGCAGAATTAGACTATGAGAGGTTAAGAAGGGTAATTTGTGATTAGGATAATAATTGGAGGAAATATATGTATGTAAAGTACTCATTGGAGATGTGAGACAGCATAGAGGATTAAAGCTTAGGGAGATAGCAAGGGAGAATATTTAAGAGACTTTGGACTTGAACTTACTTTTAGATGAAGGTGAAAGGGGCAGACCAGAGGAGAATGAGTGGAAGAAAGAGCAGACTTTACCAAATTTTCTGTGAATAGCTAAGTGGAATTTTGCAAATACAACTAAATTATTCATTTATCTTAAAAATATTTTGGAAGTGTATATGTGTACATAATCATTTTGAACAAAATAGTCATTTGGTTCATCGTGCTTTCATATTTCTTTGTTTATATCTTGAATGTTCTTCATTTTAGCACTTCTATGTTTCCACAATTAATTGTACTGTCATTTTGAATAAATTACATATTCAAGTAAATACATTTTGGGGAAGATACTAAGCTATTCACCATCTATCACCAAATTTAAAAGCTGGACTTTTGAAAAGCGTTATGTTTTAATAAATGTTCTAGGAATATTTTGCTGCTGATATACTAAGTAGCACTATTTGATATATGGAAAGTTAATAATCATTTCCCAATATATGTTAAAAGGAAATACGAAATGAAATTTTGTTTTATCTAGTAATTTAAAGTCTATGAGGGCAGCAAATATGATTATTCAAGCTCGATCTTATTTGTCTTCGATAGCAATGTGTTTGAAAATACTTATCTCAACAATTGTTTAAATTAATCATCTAATTTTTCTAGTGGAGAACAGAAACTTTGACAATTTCTAAATTAGTCAGTTAAGAGTCACATAGTGTATAGAAAAAATTAGCCGGGCATAGTGGTGCATGCCTGTAGTTCCAGCTACTCGGGAGGCTGAAGCAGAAGGATCGCTTGAGCCCAGGAGTGTGAGGTTGCTGTGAGCTAGGCTGACGCCACGGCACTCTAGCCTGAGCAACAGAGTGAGACTCTGTCTCAAAAAAAAAAAAAAGGGAAAAAAAAAAAAAAGAGTCACATAGTGAGTCTGATGCTTCCTTGTGCCCTAGAGTGAAAATATGAATCACTGTGTCTGGACAAAGGGTAAAGCACAATTCAGCCAGCCTTGACTCTATTTTTTCTACATAATGTCAAATATCTGACTATGAAAAACATCTAGTTTGCTTATAGAATGGTTTCCCAATTAATTAATTGCTTGAGAAAATATTTTCCATTATCACAGATAATCACGAGTTTGCTTAATTAAGACATAGCTTTACTTAACAATTATTAATAAAATAAAATGCCAAAACCGGAGAGAAATATCTATAAGATGCAAGTTATATTAAATATTTTGTCATAGTCAAACATAGTCAAAACAGTACTCTGATGCTTTTACTAGCATCTTTCTTTCAGAAAGTTCATTTGGACCTTTGTGAAAAAGGCATTCCCAAATGTCCCTGTGGGAAGCAAATTAGACACCTGGATGAGTACATTCTCTCTCCTCCAAGCCATAAGGTAGCCAAATATGGTCCCACTGCTTCCCTGCTCACTGGACAACTACACTTTGCTTCACAAAATAGATGCGTGCCTGGCAAGCCTTTTGCAAATTTAATCTCATTTTAAAGAAAGGTGTGCAATTTGCTATTTAAAATTTGCCATTACTGAACTATTTTGCAATAAAGTAAATTCCATAGCCACTTTCTACTCTATTCATATTGTTACTGAAGCAATCTATATTTTCCCAAGCTTCTTTTAGGAAGAAGAGAGTATGCACATTATTACAGCTTTCCCTATTCTTGCGAATCAATGTGAAATGTCATGCCATGTCCTGCAAGTAGCCAGCCACATTGTAAAAAGATATAGCATACACATAAACATACACATGTATATTACTGAATTTCTTTTTATATTCATATAAATAGGCACATATTCATATAAATATGTACATATTCATATATATGTACCTATATACTATATATGAATTTATATAGATAAAATATACATTATTGTATTTTTAAATATATGTACATATTTAAGGGAATTCTTTGTTGATAGCACTAATAGTAGAATCCCTCTGTCAGGACAGGTGCTCAAACATACATATTGGTTGATAGACTGGCAGAAATAAATGAATGGCACTTTCTGTGCCATTGATCTTTGGAATAAAGTACTATAGTCTCTTCAATGCCTAAACAGTGTTAATGCTCCAAGAACAAATATGGGTGCCCCCCAAAAACTAATCCCACTTAAACACTGGTTAACAGTAGTTCTACTTGCATGAATGAATATTTTTGGGCAAAGAAAATCTTCCTACAAGATTTACAAGTTTCTTTTCTTCTTAAATTGGCTGATTGAATAATCTGATCTCTGCCAAATGCAATCAGCAAAAAACTTTCTTTTAATTTCCCACATCTGCTTTCAAATATTTTTTTTGGATCTCCATTTCTTGCTTCTAGATGATATCTCTTGCAGATCCTGATTTTTCTGATCATTTTCAGATATTAAAACCATTACATTTTCAGGTATTAAAAAGTCAAGTTCAATTTAAGTCCTAACTTCAATGCCTTAGCCTATTCAAAAATATTCCACAACCCCCCTTCTCCTAGTTAACTCTTGTTTTTGTTCAGATTTTGGCTCAATCATTGCCAAGACAGGAAGTTGTTCTTGACATTTCTGATCATAGCATATTAAAAGAAAATTCAGAGACTAATAAGAATATTAATAAACGTGTTTTTACTTATAAGTACTTGCAAGAGAGTCCAAACTTTAGAAAAACTGGACTTCCTACATAAATAATATGGCACCTGTTTAGAGAAAAAAGTTTTATTTTGCTAAGTATTTTTGTTGTTCCTCAAACTGCAATTCCTCAAACATTATCACATCTGTAAGGGTCAATATTTCCATAGATGTTAAAAGCAAAAAAGACAGTAATAAAATTGTTTTTATTCAAAAGTAAGAAACTTACTGGAAAAGGAATCAAGATGTTATTTATTTAGGGGACTAGTACTAGATAGGGTGTTCTGCGTATGTGTTGCTTTGTCTACCAAAGCCAAATTTATAATGCTTATTCACTCATTTAACCAATATTTGTTGAATGCTCAAACATTACAATTGTCCCTTGGTATCTGCGTTGTTTCCAGGACCCTGAAGGTACCAAAATCCATGAATACTCAAGTCCCTTATGTAGAATGTTGTATTTACATATAACCTATGCACATCTTCCTACATACCTTATATCATCTTTAGATTACTTATTATACCTAATATAATGTAAAATATGATGTAATTAATTATATAAATAGTTGCATTGTTTTTATTTGGATTGTTTTATTGTTATGCTGTTAGTTTTTATTTTTTTTTAATATTTTTGATCCACAGTTGGTTGAATTTGTGGATATGGAACCCACAGATATGGAGGGATGGCTGTATATGCCAAACACTTTCATTTAAAATAAATAAGGAAAGATCCCCATCCTCAAAGAGATTTATTCACAACTTTCTCCCAAATTTTATGATATAACAAACACCTACTTGATTTCTCTACTCAGGTGTCACCTAGAAACCTCAAAGTAATGTGTTCAATACTAAGCCTGGTAGTTTTATCTTCAAAACTGCTGATTATTCAGTATCCTGTATCTTGGATACTGATATTGGCATCAGCACATGTCAAATTATACAAGACAGAAATCTACATTCATACCATACTTCTCTTTATTCTCCCTCGACCCACAAATTCAATCATTCACCAAATCGTCATCGTTTCCAAATCATTCTTTATACCTTTCTGATCTGGCCACTTTATCCACCTTTGGTATAGCTACCTCAAATTAGGTGACCATCATCTCTCCCCTAGTTCACTGCAGTGGCCTCCTAACAGGTCTCCTTAACTCTGATCTGGACTACTCCTCAAACAAACCATTCCCAGTGAATTCTTGCCATAATTTGAATGATCTTTCTGAAGAGCAGACGTGATCATGCCATTCCCTAAACACAAGTCTCCTACTTTCCTCATAGCCTCATCTGTTCCAACTTTCTACCTTCCACTTGATACTTCAGTCATACTTGCTAGCAGGTCCACAAAACTTTGCTTTTTCTCACTTTCCAGCCTCCAGACCAGTAACTATGGCTGCCTGATATGTCTTTTCACCTCTCATTTGTCCATCAGCCAGCTCCCTCCTAAGTATTGTTCAAAACTTGGTTTTGGCTGAATAGTATTCCACTGTGTATATTGTATAACATTTTCTTCTCTCATTTATTCACTGATGGACACATGGTGATTACAGTCAATAATAATGTATTGTAATCTTGAAAATTGCTGAGAGAGTAGATTTCAAGTGTCCTCACCACAAAAGAAATAAGTATATAAGATAATGCATATGTTAACTAGCTTGATTTCACCATTCCACAATGTATACATATTTGTTATGCATGATAAATATGTACAATTTTATTTATAGATTAAATAAATACATTAAATAGTTCTATAAAATCACTCGGTTTTGCCATGACTTTTCTCAGTAACCCTTAACCTGACTCTCAGCACAGGTTCCTTCTTGTTTCCTCTACAGTCTGGACTCACATCTGCCATAGCACTCCTGTGGCTACCTGTTTTCATCTCTGTTTCTGTCACTATTTGGTGAGCTACATGAGCTCAGGGATTTTGTTTTCCTTTTTATCCATAGTATTAGCATATATGGGTATTCAGTAACTGAATGGGTATATAAACTAAAAGGTTCACAGTATAGTTATGGTAAAAGCTTGATTAAAAAAAGAATTACACTATATTTTTCTTAAAATGACAAATAGGAGGGAATGTCATGTAGTGATTAAGAGCATCTTAATCACTCTGAGATCAGAATGCTCATTCCTAAATCCCTACATCATTAGAAATTTGAGCCAGTGACAAGCTATCTGTAGCTTAGCTCCCTTGTAAAATGAGGCTAACAATATTGTCTACCTACAGGGTTATTGTGAATATTAAATGAGGTTAAAATATGTAAAGTTCTCAGCTCAGTGCCTTGAACAAATGACAGTGTTCAAAAAACATGGTTTGCATGCTTTAAAAAAGCTTTTGAAAGCATGGGGAATAAAGGAACTAGATCAAAAAGTGCAGGTTAGTACAGATGTTGTGATTAAAGTGATTTTGAACAAATTATTTCCATATTTTGAATCACGAGTAGACTCTTATCAAGTGGAGAATGGGGAAGTCCCAAGCAATTGTCTAATTTATAAATAATTCCTTTGTTTTTAAGAATGATTGAGTGTGTTACGAAAGCTAAATTTTTAATTAAATTTTTTCAGGTGACTTATTTTACTCAGTATAAATTTATTTCTTTGTTTGAAACAAAGTTATATAAAAATCATATTATTTTTTTCCTTTCACTCTGTATTATTTTACAGCGTGCACACAACTTCCTAAGGAATAAATAATGCAAGACAATTTGTATCCTAGTAAAGAGAGCAAAGCAGAGTGAATATAGAATTATATGAAGATCAAGAATAATGATTTCTTTAAGTTTTTAATTTGCTTCTTTTTCCTTCATGAATTTCATAGACCTGATATTAAATGCAGAGTGCAAGCAACTTACATTAAGTGAAATTGTACAGAGGTGACATTAAGTGAAGGTTTAAGATACACCGCAAAGTGTTGCCTAACATTACACATGATAACAGTCGAGTCTTCCTTTCATTTCTCTTTCCTCATGACAGTCATGTTAGCAAAAACCAAAGTAAGAAAATTGTTGCTTATCAAGCCATTTTTTAAAAAAAAACAACTTGTTTCCAATTCCAGCAGAAGTTAGAAATACAATGTAGACATGTATTTTCTTGGAATGGGTTATAAAACAATGTAACATTGTAGTGCTTCAGCAAAAGCTTATAAAATTGAAGTTAGTCTTAAAAGGCAGAAGAGTCTTCAGAATAAAATCATTTTGACTTCTTTCTGCTCCTTAAATATCTCTTTTTGAAACTTAATTTATGAATTTGCATTTTAAATAGAAATTTATTAAAATGCTAAGAATGATTTTATATTGGAAAATTCAAAAGCATTCTTATTTAGGGCCTATAAATTGTACACAATAGTCACAATATACCAATAGTGCAGCCTTGTGGTTTTCATCATCAGGGAATAAAAGAAAGGGAAAACTTGAGAGAGTGTTTATTTAGAATCATTAATGTTATCTTTTATACATAGTTCCATAGTCTTATCTCATCTGACCATAAATGAATTTATTATCATTGGAGACAACTCCAGGTTAGTTTTCATTGATCATATAGAAACAAATTACATTTCTAAAATAATTAGAAAATACAGCAAATGTATTCTACCTACACTTATATTGCAACATTATATTCCTCTATAATGACTTCCCTTTTATATAATAATGGTATGGGGAAAAGTAATATTCATGATTTTGTAAAAGCTAGTCCCACTTCTCATCCCTCCATATACCAAAACAGCAAGTTTGTCATAAATATAGTAGGTTGAAAAATGGGATATCTGTCTATCACCCACAGGATTCAGATTCTTGACTCTACCTTCCCCCAAAACACCTTTCAATCCTTAGCACCTCATTCAACTTCAGGCACATTAATTTCAAGCCATATTAAATATGTTCCACCTATTCTGTGTAATTTTATGTCTTTATACAAACTGTTAACTTCATCTGGGATAGCTTTTTGCCATTTCACCATTTTAGTAGATTCAGTCTTTAAGGCTAGTTAAATATTATCATTGTAAAACCTTCACGGACTCCCCCAAGAAACCTTATTTTCTTTCTCATTTTTGTTTTCCATAGTGCTTTGTTTATATCTTCCTTTAGCCCTTAATATTGCATTGTTGGTTTTTATGAAAAGTTAGTTTTCCTTACTAGATTGCAAACAGGAATCATATCTTGCTCATTTCTGTACCCTCACCACTTAGAATAGTGTCTGAGACATTGTACACATCCAAGAATATTTAAATGTTTTAAGAATTAACACATCCAGGATATGAGGTGTACAGTTCCCATATACCCCCCAAACTACATAATCTGGCAAAAGAAATGCCTAGAATCATGAAAAAAATAATAAAGGCCTGAGCCAATAGAGCAGGTTTTTGAATTTTCCTAAAGCTTTCTATCACTTCAATTATTCATTCTTTCAATAAGGTTTTTACTTGACATTTAGAGCTATCTGAAACAACTCCACATTACAGCCCTTCGTACACATAAAAACCCATATCAGGTTACTGTTAATTCCTCTGTCCTTCCTGCTAAACATTTCCATTTCTTTCAATCAGTCAACTAATCCTCATTATGTGGTTTTTCAGTCACTTAACTGTTACTTTGCTGTCTTCCAAAATGGACAATAAGTTATCACCTTACCCCCATGTGAATAGCTTTTATCTAAAAGCCCCAAAACAATATATGCTGGTGTGGATGTGGAAAAGTAGGAACACTTCTACATTGCTGGTGGGACTGCAAACTAGTGCAACCTCTGTCGAAAACAGTATGGAGATTCTTCAAAAAACTGAAAGTAGACCTACTATTTGATCCAGCAATCCCACTACTGGGTGTTTACCCAAAGGAAAAAAGTCATTTTTTCAAGAAGACATTTGCCCTTGAATGTTTATTGCAGCACAATTCAAAATAGCAAAGATGTGGAATCAACCCAAGTGCCCATCAGTTCATGAGTGGATTAATAAAATGTGGTATATGTATACCATGGAGTACTACTCAGCCATAAAAAATGAATTAATACCTTTTGCAACAATCTGGATGGAACTGGAGACCATTCTCTTAAGTGAAATATCTAAAGAATGGAAAAACAAATACCACTTGTACTCACTATTAAACTGGAACTAAGCAATCAGCACTCATGTGCACAGATGGAAGTAAAACCCAACGGAAGTCATGCAGATGGTGGGGAGGGGTTAAATCATACTTAAACTGGTACAATGTACACTATCTGGGTGATGGGCACACTTATACCTTTGACTCTTTAGTACAAAAGCAATCCATGTAACCAAAACACTCGTACTCCTGTAATAAACTGAAATTTAAAAAAAAAGAACTTTAGCTTACTTAAGAGGACAGCAGCCAGGACTTATTACAATATTTTAGATGTAGTCTAACAGTGAAGTATGACACATTTTCTAATCTTGACCTATCACTATGGATTATAAACTCCAGGATGAGTTAGGATTCCATAGAAGGGCTTCAGGGACTCTTTTGGGATGGGTACAGGGAGGCAGAAAGAAGGCATGCCAGGTTGCTTCACTTTAATAAAATAGCTGCCCTTTTATTATTTTATATGCATAGAATCTGTGTGAGAATTTGCTTAGAAAAATATTTCTTTGGTCAAACTTTTGAAAATATGTGTTCTGACTTAACATATTTCTTGTTATATAGTTTTAAATTACATTCCCTTTTTTAATTTTTAATTTAATTTTTAAAATGTTTGTAGTAATATCACATTTTTACCACTAAGCTAAATTTAAAATAACAAATATTATTTTTTTCCAGTTGTGATATTACCAAGTCATCTTACCCAAATGTTATTTCTAGAATCCAAATTCAGATGTCATATTTATGAGTTCAAAATATCAACTTATTAAATTCTGTATTTTCATATCTTAACTTGAATTTATTCACAAATTTGATGTTCTTCCCTTTTACAGCTAGATAAAATAATGTACAAAAGTATTAAAAATAGACAACACCCATTGGCACACCACCAGAGCCGGATGAGGGTATGATTATTGGAGGAACTTAAATATGAATCTAAAATTTAGATTTATAGGAAAGGGGGGGAGATATTTAAAGATTTTGATGTGATGTGATTAAAGGATCCTTAGAAATATTACTCCATTATGAGCAAGGAATTGATATAAAAAGAAAGTCAGTTAAAGTTTTGGTGTAGTTAAGGCAGAATGAGATGAGGTCTGGAATGGGAGCGATGACAAAACTAAATGAAAGGCTTGCATGTAAAGAATATTGTGAGAGAATTTCTAAGATCTGTTGACTCTCAGTATATGGGGTGCAAAGAAGAAAAAGAGAAAAAGTTAAAGACAGTTCAAATGATTGAAGCCTGAATGCTTAATGATATTACTGTTAACACAAAAGGGGGAAGTTGAATTGTGGAAAAGACTAGAAATTTAAGATTAGATTTACTGAGTTTCATATGGCAAGCACATTTGTAAGCAATGTGTGTATGTGTCCATACACACACAGGTAATATACATATGCGATATGCATATAATTTTAATTAAAAAGTACATTGAAACTCAGAGGAGATTTCAGAAATGTAGAAAATAGATGATTTCCACATATAGGCAAAGGACTTGGTTATCTGTAGTCTATCCAGCACCCCTCAGTGCTTTCTTCTCAGACTAGACTCCAAGCCCAACACCCCTACCTCCAAGCATAAATGAAGTAGGTAAACCAGTTGAGCCAAATATAGTATCCCTAACAACTACATCTAATAGTTCTGGGTTAAGCAGGCTACAGGGGATGCTCTTGGTGCCCCATCCAGATGTCTTTATGTAATGGTCTTTGAGCAATAGCAGCTAACAGTTTACAGCTGCACCGAATCCAGAGATTTGCTCTTGGCCAATAGGAACCACCACACCCAGAGACATCTGAAAGGTACAAAGCTGCCTCCTCAAAGATAGCTTTCATCACATGGCTGAGTGATGATGGAGATATAATAGCTTGGACCAATTGCCTCAGGCAGGAAAACGCGGCGGTACCATTAAACCTCCCGCCAGGATCAGGCTGAGGCTAGGCTTCAGCCGAAGCCACACCTTTGCCTAGCTTTCTCCCCAGCCCTGTTCTGACAGTCTCTTACCTTATTGGTTTCATCTGCAAGCACTCTCTCACTAAATCACTTCTACAAAAACTCTCATTTCAAACTCTGCTTCTAGGGAGCCTGACCTACAATACATTTGAACTGTTCCAGGACAACTGGAATCATTCACCAGAACTTATCTGTTTGGATTGTACAAAAAGGCTCTTTTCTCTCTGGTTAGGAACTAAAATTTCCTGCACTCATATCTACTGGCATTCAACAAAATAGAGAAAATGTCAGACACAGCAAGAAGGAAAGGAGAGGATGAAGCAGATGAGACGTCAGGTAGGGAGAATATATGAATCCTCCATGATCAGACACTAGGATTCTAGCCCTAATTCTTATAGTTTGTCTTTTATTACCGTGATGAAGCTCAATTCCCCAAGCATTTCATTTTGATAAATTTCTTACCCTTGGTTTATGTAAGATTAGTTTCCATTACTTGAAATCAGAGCCTAAATAATGAAGTAGCTTTATGAGATTTGGAAACTCCTAATGGACTCATGTCTTCCAAACTATCCACCATGAACTTTGTATAAAGTGCCATGAATTTGGCTACAAATGCTTCCAAATGATAAATACGTTTGCTAAAAATACTTCGTTAGTTACCTGACTCAGCCATTAATTATTAATTAGTAGCCTTTGTCAAGTCACTTAATCTTTCAGAGTTTGAGTTTTACACTATATAAAGTAGGACAAAAGTATAATGACTATATATGATTCTTTTAAAGATTAAGCTATATAAAGAAGGTTAAATACATGGGACATAACAGGGGCTCATCCATTATTTTAATTCCATTCACTGCCTGTGTTTTGAAAGTCTCTTTTCCATTCTTCTCACTCTAAGGATATCCAATCAGGTTTATGTTATTTTTCAGTTTTCTTCTTCGTTTTTTAACAATCTCTAACAGGTAATTTTAGGTTTCAAAGTCCGTTTTTTAAATTTCAGTGATTATGTTTTAATTTCTAGAGTTTCTATGTTTTAATCTAACCTCATTTCCCATACTCTCTTGTTCTTTCTTTACCAGCATGTTGATTTCTTCTATCTCTTCAATCATGTAAGCATATTTGAATCATACAGCCTCTTTGAAATGATTTCATTATTTTAAGTTATTCATCGTCTTATTGGAAATTTGTCATTAGCAGAGATTATACCACAAGCTCCCCATTCCCTCCCCATGGAATTATGTTCACTTTCAGATGTGGAAATATCCAAATAGGCTAATTTTATGGTACTTCTCCTGGTATACAGAATTAAATTTTATTTTAATTTTTCAACTTGGGAATCTGGCAATATGTGGGTGATATAAATTCATATCCCCCACCAGCATATGTTAGAGGCATAGGGTTTCCATTTCTGGAGAAGTATTTTTTTCTTTAAACTAAGAACCTGTGAAGACATATCACCTTGCCACATTCCTGGCTATTAAATCAAGTTTTTGTAACCCTTTTCCATGAAGGGAACAACCTATCTATGGTACCATTTTACACACAGAACCCAGTTTCAGCCATGCTTCATGCAAGCCAAGGCCACTCAATACTGTGAATCCAGGAAACACAATACTTAGCCACCTCATCAAATTGTAAGATACCCTAGAGCAGTGGTCCCCAAACTTTTTGGCACCAGGGACCAGTTTCATGGATGACAATTTTTCCATGGACAGGGGAGTGGGGGTGGATGATTTAGGGATGATTCAAGCACATTGCATTTATTGTTCAGTCAAACCTCTCTGCTAATGATAATCTGTATTTGCAGTCACTTCCCAGCACTAGCATCACCACGTCAGCTCCACCTCAGATCATCAGGCATTTGATCCTCATAAGGAGCGCGCAACCTAGATCCCGCACGTGTACAGTTTACAGTAGGCTTTGTGCTCCTATGAGAATCTAATGCCTCTGCTGATCTGACAGGAGGCAGAGCTTATGCAGGGATGTGAGTGATGGGGGGAGGCTGTAAATGTGGATGAAGCTTCACTAGATTGACCACTGCTTACCTGCTGCTGTGCGGCCTGGGGGTTGGGGACTGCAGTCTTAGAGCACGTTTCTATTAGATCATATGCTGAGTGCTTTAACTTTCACTTTTTGGTTCTGGCACTGGGGATTCCTTTCTCATTTTGAATACTAATATTTACTTTTTATCCATATGTTATGTGACATTTCTGTGTGTTTGGCAGGTGCAGAGATGTCACGGTTATCTCAGTCTCCCATGTGCTCAAGGGGAAATCTCCACGGAATATCCAACCTCTCCCTTTTAGCACTAGTCTTTAATTATTTTCATTATTTCTTTTTTTTTATTTTTATTTGGTCAGTGTCCCTTTGATAGCCAGTATCCCCGTCCAACCTCTCGCTACTGGGTTTAACCTGGATTACATCCTGATATATAAAAGTTTTTCTAGCTTCCATCTTACAAAATTCAATCGATACTATATACCATTTTTGATTAGAATAGTTTTTATCAGACCTATGAGTTCAGAAAATGATAAAACGGATACTAACTTGCTAGTAGTTATCCAGATTTCCATGTGCTTCTTTTTAAAATCTAGTACAGTGTAAGTTCTGAGTTTCATTTGAGTCCCACTATCTGAATATGCCTTATCAAAACTCAGACTATGACGTACCATGATAGTAACATTAATAACTGACCATATGGGAGAATGAATCAAAAACTCTGCAAAAATTCACCTCAAAGTCACATTTATTGAGTTTTACACGGTCAACTCTGACCCATCTCTACCATACCCAACCCTGTCACTAAAGCCTGGTGATAAAGTGTTTTATCTCTTTTCCTGAACTATATCTTTCACTTGTTTTTCTATTTTCATTGCAATCTTATTTTTTCACTCAAGGTACTTGGTACTCCCTTACAGTTCTG
Organism: Indri indri; assembly: GCA_004363605.1. Lineage (NCBI taxonomy): Eukaryota > Metazoa > Chordata > Mammalia > Primates > Indriidae > Indri > Indri indri. The sequence goes on along the minus strand of RJWJ010009670.1, from coordinate 26,892 downwards.
TACCTTAGGTACACAAAAACTTTTTCATCATAAACATTTACTGTTTAAATACCAGTTGAGGCCAGTTGAGGCAGGGTCTAATTCTGGGGGGAAATGATTCTATAACAGGATTTGCAATTTTACTTCTGTCTCTGGCATAAGTTAGCTTTGTTAATAAAGGAATATTGAAGTTGAAGAAAGTGCAACTTGAGAAACAAGTGATGAATTCAGTTTGCGTACTTATGGGATACACAGAAGAAATTGTCAGGTGGCAGTTGGAAATTAAAGACTATATATGAAACTTCAAAAGAGAAGAATAAACTGAATATTTTAATTAGAAAGTCATCAATGTGTAGGGGATAATTGAGGTCATGGAAAAGAATAACTTATTTCCTCTAAAATCGACTTTACCAATAAGTCCTTACTATGTAACTTTCTTTTAAGATATTATTATAATATTTTTCATTGGCAACATGTCAATAAAAAAATATAATTAATGTTTGAATTGTAGAAAACACTAATAGAAAATATTTGGAGGGTCATATTTTATCTCTTTAAAAATAAGATTACATCATAAAGACAGTTGTATTCCCAGCCAATCCTTAAAGATAAACATATCTACAAATATGATATCCATTAAATATCTTCTCATAAACCAATATACCATAATGATGTTTATAAACCTGTTTGCTATGAATGATATTAGTAGAAAATAAGAAAGAATTGGTTTGGACAAGATTTTCTAACATGTAGAAATTTAGAAAAGATTATGTTTCTAAGACTTCCTTTTTTGTCTTTGGGGTCTCAATCACAGCAACAACAATCAATAAATGGGACTGGATCAAATTGAAAAGCTTCTGCACAGCCAAGGAAACTATCACAAGAGCAAACAGACAACCTACAGAATGGGAGAAAATATTCACAGGCTACACATCCGATAAAGGGCTGATACCTAGAATCTATACAGAATGCAGGAAAATCAGCAAGAAAAAAATCAAACAACCCTATCAAAAAGTGGACAAAGGATTTGAACAGAAACTTTTCAAAAGAAGACAGACTAATGGCCAACAAACATATGAAAAAATGCTCAATATCTCTAATCATCAGGGAAATACAAATCAAAACCACGAGTTACCACTTAACTCCAGTGAGAATGACCTTTATCAAAAAGTCCCAAAACAATAAATGTTGGCGTGGATGTGGAAAGATAGGAACACTCATATACTGCTGGTGAGACTGCAAACTAGTACAACCTCTGTGGAAAGTAAAATGGAGATACCTCAAAGAACTAAAAGCAGAACCACCATTTGATCCAACAATTCCATTACTGGGCATCTACCCAAAGGAAAAAAAGACATTCTATAAAGAAGACATCTGCACTAGAATATTTATAGCAGCACAATTCACAATTGCAAAGATGTAGAAACAACTCAAGAGCCCATCAATACATGAGTGGATTAATAAAAGGAGATATATGTATACCAGGGAGTTTTACTCAGCCACAAAAAACAATGATGATCTAGCACCTCTTTTATTATCCTGAATAAAGCTGGAGCCCATTCTTCTAAGTGAAGTATCACAAGAATGGAAAAGCAAGAACCACATGTACTCACCATCAAATTGGTATTAACTGATCAACACTTATGTGCACATATAGTAGTAACATTCATTTGGTGTCGGGCAGATGGGAGGGGGCAGGAGGGGATGGGTATGTTCACACCTAATGGGTGTGATGCGCACCATCTGGAAGATGGACAGGCTTGAAGCTCTGACTCGGGCGGGGCAAAGGCAATATATGTAAGCTAAACATTTGTACCCCTTTAATATGCTGAAATGAAAAAAATTTTTTTAAATTCTCTTTAAAAAAGACTTCCTTTTTAAAAATACTTCAATTATATTTTGAAATAACCAAAATATATTTTGGGTCATATAACATAAAATGTGTTTTTGCCATTTAGTTTGATATTCAGATGCAATCTAGTTGTCAATATAGATATTGCCATTCAAACATAAAACTTAGTTTCAGTAACTCAATTTTCAGAAATTTTAGAGATGCTTTTAGGAAGGCATAATAAAGAATAGTAAATGGCATATACAGCCTTTTGGAAGTGGTACATAAATGCTTACTTTGGTTTTAATATTGCACTTAAGATAGTTTAAAAAGTGAAGAAATAAAAAAGATTCAGACATGACATTTGTTTTCTCCTAAGCACACCAATATGCATTTCCTAAAACCAAAGACTTTCTCTTAAAAACCACAGTACAATAATCAAAATCATGCAGTTAACTTCAATACAATGTTGTCTAAACCGCAGCCATTTTTTCGTTTTTGCCAATTGTCTAACTAATGTCTCATACACCACTCTTGGTGTTTTGTTTTGTTTATCAAGGATTGCATTTTGAGTTTAATTGTCATGTCTTTTTAGTCTCTTTTAATCTAGAACATTTCTCGATCTCTCTTATTTCATGAACTCAGCATATTTTAAAAGACCAGTTATTTTGTAGAATCTGTTTTCTGATGTTTACACATTTTCCAACTTGCATTATTTTTGCAGGAATACCACATAAGTGGTATTGTTTTCTTCTTAGTATATCATATCAGATAAACATGATATTTATCAGTCCTATTACTGGTGATGTTAACTTTGATCATTTGGTTAGGGTGGTGTGGATCCAAATTTCTTCACTGTGGTTATTGTGTTAACCTTTATAATTAATAAGCATCATGTAGTGAACATTTTGATGCTATGTAAAATCCTGTTTTTCATTAAACTTTAGCACCCATTTGTTGTTTTCGTTTAAAACAATATTGGTATATTTCACATTTTGTTTATTTATTTGTTTGTTTGAATTAACAAATACAAACTACATATATCAATGGTGTATGACATGATGTTTTGAAATATGTATACATTGTTGAATGACTAAATCAACTTAATTAACATATTCATTATCTCACATACTTATTTTTGTGGTGAGAACACCTAAAATCTACTCTCTTAAAAATTTTCGAGTATGCAATATGTTGTTATTAACTCTAGTCACCATGTGGCACAATAAATCTCTTAAACTTATTCCTCCTAACTGAAATTTTGTATCCTTTGACCAACATCTCCCCCCACCCCTGTCTCCACCTCACCCCCAGTCCTTGGTGACCACTGCTCTACTCTCTGCTTCTGAGTTCAACTATTTTAGATTCCACATATAAAGTAATATCATGCAGTATTTGTCTTTCTGTATCTGGCTTATTTCACTAACATAATGTTCTCCAGGTTCATCCATGTTGTCACAAATGAATGGCTGATTTTCGAACTCCATTATTCTTTCAAGATTAGCATTCAAATGTGTGAATTGCCCTCTCCCTTGTTTATTTATTCATTCGTTCATTCATCCATTTGTGTATCAGCATACTTTGTAGATTCTTTTTGAAAATTATTTTTTAAAACGGCTTTAAGACAAAACTGGCATATAATAAATTATACATATCTTAATGCATAATTTGAAAAGTTCGATATATGCATATACATGTAAATTATCATCAAAAATCAAGATAATGAACATATCATCACCCCAAAAGTTCCTCATTCTGTTTAATACTTCCCTACTTCTTCCCACCATCCCTACCCATCTCTAGGCAACCACTAATCTGCTTTCTGTCACTATAGATTAGTTTTCATTTCTTAATATTTTATATAAATGGAATCATATAGTAGGTGTTCTTTTCTAGGGCTTATTTCACAAAATCATTGTTCCATAATTAATAATCATAATTACGTTAAGATTACTCCATATTGTTTCATATCAATAACTCATTACTTTTATTGGTAGATAATATTCCGTTGTATGAATATAGCACAACTCATTTATCCACTCACTTCTTGATAAAGATATTATTTTTTTCCAGTTTGGGGCTATTACAAATAAAGATGCTAGAAACTTTTGTGTACAAGTCTTTGTGTGGAGATATGCTTTCATTTCTCTTAGATAAATATCTAGGAATAAAATGGCTAGACAATATGGTAGGTATATGTTTAATTTCCTTAAAAATTGCCAACATATTTTCCAAAGAGGTTGGACCACTTTACATTCACGCCAGCTGTTTATGAGAGTAACAAGTTTCTCCACATCCTCGCCAAAACTTGGTACTATCAGGCATTCTAATCGTAGCCATTCTAATAGTTTGTAATGGTATCTCATGTGGTTCTAATTTGCACTTCCCTAATGACTATGTTGTTAAGCATCATTTCATGGGCTTTTTCCATCTGTATATCTTCTTCAGTAATGTATCTAGCTAAATTTTTGCCTCTTTTTAAATTAAATTGTTCGTTTTTATTTTATTGAATTTGGGTGTTCTTTATACATTCTGGGCAAAGCCTTTTATCAGACATATGATTTGTGAATATTTTTTCCCTTTCTGTGGTATGCATGCCCTTTCATTCCTTTAATGGTGTCAGCAGGGTTCTTTTCTCTCCCTCCTTTTTTTGTGGATAATGCTTTTTTTGGTGCAGTTTCAGGTTTTTTAGGGATCATGTTTTTGGTGTTACATCTGAGAAATCTTTGCCTAACCCTTGGTAACAAATATTTTCTTTTATGCTTTCTTCTAGAAGTTTTAGGGTTTTGCATTTATATTCCATTCCATGATCCTTTTTGGGAAATTGTATATGATGTGAGGTATAAATTGTAATTTGTTTTTATATGTTTAATACCCAAATATTCTGGCATCATTTGTTGGAAGACAATCCTTCCTCCATTGAAATGCCTTTTTACATTTGTGGAAAATCATTTATCCATGCATGTGTGGGTCTATTTCTGGACCCCCATTTCTGTTCCATTGAATATTTGTCTATTTTTCACATCAATATTACACTGTTGAATAACAGCAGTGACAGTAGACATACATCTTGTGTTTTTAATCATATGGGGGAAAACATTCAGCTTTGATCATCAAGTATAATTTTATCTGTGGCTTTTTCATAAATGCTTTTTTATTTGAGAAAATTTCCTTCTATTTTTTGCTGAAAGTTTTTGGTAAGAAATGTATATTGTGTTTTATACATTTTTTACATCTATTGAGATGATCATGCAATTTTTCTTTATTAGTTTGTTAATATGGTGCATTACGCACATTGATTTTTTTTAATCAACTTTCCATTTTTGGAATGAACAAGTAATTGCCAGAGTCAGCACACTTTCATCTTTGTGGCAGATCTGAATCTGTTTCTAGAAAAGGATACACAGATATGGACAGTACCTTGCTTATGAACAATAATAGATAACGTTAATCCTGTGTTCATTCCCTAAGAAAGAAAAATATGGCCAGGTCAGAGATTTTCAAATCCATGATGGAGATTTCCAATAAGGTCTCCTTTAACTCACTGCTATACCCTTGATTATTTGCTTGACACTCAATTATCCAAGTTTCTCATTACAGACATTTTTTTATCTTCAAGCTCTTTTATGTATCCTTCAAATTACAATTGAACCCCACAATCCACCATCTTTCTTCGAGCCTCCAATAACTGATCCAATTCATATTACCATCTCATTATCTTGAATTTAATCAGTACTACATATTTCCACACTGATTTTTGCCATTCCGTTGGAAACACATTAATACATACTATTGTTTACTATTTCTTTTATTTTTTTAGAAGAGGGGCTATGTTTTCTATTTCTTCTGTGTCCTTTGAAACAATAAATGTAGAATATGCACAGCTGATTCAAAAGAAATTGTATTATAGATACTTAAAGATAAATATTTGTTATGCAAATGGAAAATTATTAAAGATGCTTTCACAGAGAACGTATTTTTGAAACATTTTAAAAGATTATATTATAGCATTTCAATAAGCACTAACATTAAACTATACTGGTGATTCTCAGTTTTTACACTTCATAAAAATCACCTGGATAACTTTTAAAAATTCATTTTCTCAAATGTTACTCCCAGTTTGTGATTCATTAGTAATCTGATTATTCACTTAATCACCCACATTTAAAGAAACACTGATCTAGATTTTAACTTAGCTTAAAATGAAGTAGGATCCTTGCTCTTACACTGCAAGGTATAAAAGCTTACCAGCCTCTGAATGCCAAAATGAAACTGTGATTTCCATTTAGAACCATCGTAGTGAAGTTGTTATTTTTAAAGAAAAAGAATAGAGTGAGTTTGTTCATCGTGCGCATCCCTTGGTGAAGTAATAAAATAAAAATATGAAGTAACTTCCTCTGTCTTAATATAAATTATTTGTAAGCCCATACTTGGAGTATTTTAAGAGGTTTTAAAGTGGATGTTGAACTATAGATCACTTAAAATCATTGTTCTTTTTAGAGAAAATGTATCATACCTACAAAAGGCATATTCCGTTCTTTCAAACTATTGTATATTCACAAGTTTGAAAACAATACTTTCTGTTCGTGGTGTGAGAGACAGATTACAGAGAGGCAGGCCTAGAGGCTGGGAGATCAGTTAGAAGTATATTAAAGTAGCCAAAATATGACCTGAATTTAATGAGTACAAGTGGAAATAGAAAAAAGAAGATGGAGTTGAAAGATTGCAGAGAGGGAGAGTAAATAGGACCCAGTGTGTAGGAAGTGTGTGGGAGAGAGTTGACTAGGCTTGAGCTTTAGCTGCTTGCTGGAAGGTGACCCAACATGGCACATACAAAGAGGGAAAAACAAAGATTTTATTCTGAATATGTGTTTCAGTTGTTTATGGAACAGCTAGCTAAAAACATCCAGAAAATTTTGAGAATGTAGATATAGGACTCATGCGAGAAGTCTTTTTATTATATTAGTAGCTAAGTAGCAGTCCAGAACTTGTGGGGAGGACAATGTCAGACAATAGCAGCCAAGAAGGAAAGGGAGTTCTTGCGTTCTTAACGATAATTAGCTTAAATACATTATATATTTCTTGTTAAATTAAATGATATGTTAATTGAGATTTTGTGGTTGATTTGGAACTAATCATCTGGCTTTATATTGCTCAAATGGACAAATTATCAACTAAGTTACAAATTTATGGAACATAATCTTTCTGTAAATTACAGGGTTTTTGGTGAGCGTGGGAACATATTTGGGAACACAAGTACCAAGTGTATATTTTATGTAGGATTTTACGTGTAGTGGAAAAGCTCCCAAAGAACAATATTCTTAATTCCAAAAAGATATAATTGGAATTTGATACCAAAAAAAAGGGTAAAAAGCTTACTATTTCATTCTACTGATTTGAATATATAGTTTTGTGAGGAAGTTAAAGCAAGGTAAGTAATGCATAAAATTTTTGTTGTTGCTAAAATCAATATACTAAGACAAATAAATTTGCAAAACTATAAAAAGAAACAGAACTAGGGTAAAATGTGTTATCAGATAATTTCGCATTATATTTAAAGCATTTTTGTGTATTTTTTCCTCTTCCTCTCATTTCAAACATCATTTGGGAACATGTGTACAAAAATACAAAGAAAAAGAATAAAAAAGAAAGCTTCATATAAGACCTTTCCCAATCCATGTGTTCACATAGCAGCACTGTTTATATATCAAAGAAAGGTCATGTCTTGTCACATTTTTATCTTAGCTGACAAGCTATAAAGAATCCCTTAAAAAGGAAAAGTAGTATAAATGTCAAATTGTCTTCTCACCAACTTAAATAGGAGACAATGCACTTAGTGGTAAAATTCTGCCCAGAAATGATGAAGAGATTATTCCGTGAATAATGTACAAGTCTCATTCCTATTAACTGCTTTGCTTAGAAATCATATAGGACTGCATACATATTTAACACTAGTATAAGATGTCATAGGAGAGTTGAATGACCTTTTAGTAACTTGAGGTGAACATTTCACAAAACAACAATACTATACCAACAGGTCAGCATTTCAGATGTGTAGTACCACATATGTATTTTACTTCTTTGTAAAATGCTTACCATGAATGATTAGATAAAAGGCGATAGTTGCCCTGTTAGCAGGGTTTGCCAGCATGGACAGTTGGTCATGAGCATAATAAGTATCTCGTGTTACTGAACCAAAAACCTGTCTATGACTTACGATTTCTCCTACTGACACAACAGTAGCCCCAGTTGCCTGATCTCCTGTGACAACTTTCCCTCTCAAAAAGCACAGGAAGACAGGTGCTTCTAGAATCTCCCCCTCTCCCTTACCTGCCATTGCTACCCACATACTGCTGCTGAGAGGCTAGAGGACTGAAGATCTGTAAGCTACTCCTTGCTCCTGGCTGGTCCACATTTCCCTTCATGACTATTGTGTGCAGCACACCTATGCTCAGAGATAATATTCTTGAAATTCAACACAACTTGTCAAATATTAGCAAGAATCTATAATGAGCCAGGGACTAGAAATATAGTCTCTCTTTACAAAAACGCAACAGTGCACTTCAAACACAGCTGTGCAAATGTCTAAAACAGCAATGGGAAGATACGGTAAGAGCTCCTCTAACAAAGATATTTCTAAATAGTTTTAGGAATATGAGGAAGGGCTCTACCTAGGCCCTGACTTTATTTGGCAAGACTTTTGTAGGGCCTCAGTACTCTCCTTTTTCGGATGCTCCAATTCAAATCATATCAAACCTGTTACAAAATGTAACCACATTCTACTAGACTTTTGATGGGCTTGTGTAAGTTTGTATAGCTTTGGCACTGTACCTTTAGGAATTAGTGAAAAAAAACAAACCAGCCTACAGGAGAATGAGAAAGCTTCACGTAGGAAAAAAAAACTTTAGCCAATATTTTCAGAAGGCATATATTTTTGTAGAGCTTGAGGAAGATGAAGGTACAGTTTAGAAAATGGGGAAAGCATTTGCAAAGCCTGGGTGCAAGACAAAACTGATGCTGACTACAGGGAGTGTGGTGGAAAAGAGTTGGGAAAGTTATCAGATAATTACTGAGGGTCTTCAGGTTATCCTGTGATTGGCAAGGAATTATCAGAGTGTTGGTAAACGGCTAAAGGATATTACTAAAGTGTTGGTAAACAGCTCAAAGGATATAATCATCTTTTTTTTTTTTTTCCATTAGAAGGTCTACTCTGGAGCAATGTGGAAAGTAGTTTGGATTGGAATATGGGGCAAGACTGGAAATAAGGAATCTAGTGACATGTAAGAAACGCTGTTCTTAACAAATCTTTTAATCCTTGGGGTCCAACATACCATTATCGAAACCAGCTAGGGTTTGTGAGTCTGGCTTAGAGCAGGTGATAGATCATTCCCTACAGTATCCTGTGAAGGGAAAAGATTTCTGGGGTGTGCTTAATGCAGCAAAGAATTGATACATATATTGTCTCCTAGGAATCCAATTCACACCAGATCTGACCCTGAACAAACGCCATCTGTCCGTTGTCCTGAAGACCACAAAATCCCCCTGTCTGTTCTCCTTTATGAAACAATTCTTCTTCTCTCTTCACTCACGGAACTATGCTTTAAGTGAAAGAATTTCCTCTGTGCTGTTTCACAAAACCAGCAAAAAGCCCATGTGGCTGATTTTCAACAAAGAGGTAATTCTGGTGTCAAGGGACGTTGTCCTCTGAGCTACAGCTGAGTTTCTCTCTGTCACGTGAGATTGCAGCATTTACGATTTGTTCTGAATAGCTTGTGCCTATGTGAAATGCACGTGGGCTACTTCACAACTCAAACTGGAGCAGCAATCAGCATTTCTCGTCAAAACGGCTCTCTACCGGAGCTTCCCACGGCTTGTTACCTTGAGCTGGCTGAATTATTCCAGTTCTGTCATCTAAGTGCAGGAAGCCAAAAATCATTGGCTTGAAATTCAGCCTTGGATTCAGGTTCTGACTTTGACATTAACTGAATGTGTGAATTATGGTTTTTAAGGCTTCAGTCTTCTCTACAAAATGGCAAGAAAATAGATTAAATGATGTCCAGGATGGCCCTTTCTAGGCTTTTATTGTAATGGAAACTTTTGCTCAGTGTTGAGCAAACAGGACTGCTCATTGTAAAAAGCACATTCATTGTTACAATCACTGGTAGAAAATGAACATGTTTAATGATAACCACTTTGTGTTTATTTAAAATTCTGAGGATGGGATCCTTGCTTTTAAAATTTTAGCTCTCTCCCAAGAGGTGTGCAAATGCTTTTTATTTTACTAGCCGTAGCTCTAATTTTTGCCTTGTATGCGAAGTATGTTACTTACTAACTACTCTTGCTGGCATAGCTGGGAGGAACTGTCTCCCTTCACCTCTTTTCTTTCTCTCATTCTTCAATGCTATAAACTTTTACTCCGCTACTCAAATAATAGCCTTAGCTTCTGATTGTCCAATCACCAGGAAAAAGGACCAAAGTAGTGGGAGTAGTCTGAGCTACTACTTTATTTTCTTTCCAAATTCATCCTTTTATTTTTTGTTTAGAAGAAATTTTTTAAATGTCACCGTAAGAAAGAATGCAAATAAATTTGTCAGTTCACCCTTCAAGCTAATCAAATCATCACATATTTGTGATAGTAATCTTAGGGTGTTTTGTCTTGAGAGATTTAGTCTACAAAACAGAATCCACTTCATAGTCACCGCCAATTCTTAATCTTGTAGTACAGATCAGAATAACCTGCAGAGGTTAAAATTTCTCCAAATAAAATATAAGACAGAGTCAAAATAAATGTTCAAATTTTATGTCAATTATCTGTACAAACCATCTTTAGAAACTTGAAAACAACTGATATCAGGTAATTCTCAAACTATCTCCATTTAACTTTGCTCCCGCTTGAAACTGATTTTTTAAGTGATCAGATTTTGTATTGTCAATTATAATTGCACGATAATGAAACTTCAGAAGGTGCACCATTTTCATCTTCCATATCCACCCTGTGAGAAGTTTGTTAATGAAGGTTTGAAGGCATTTATTCACTCACTAGATTACCAAGCAGTCCCCAAGAGCAGATAGAGCAGATGTGCCTCTGCGACATCTTTTCATCCTTGGAGAAACAAATTAAATTACTTTATCTTAAGTAAAATTCTTGTACCTTAGGGTTAGGGATAGAAGGCTTTTTGTTGTTGCTGCTGCTGTTGTTGTTTTCCTATAAATAAAAAGGACATTTTTAACTCCAGGCTCTGCAATCTCTACTTGTGATGCATATCCTATTCATTCATTCATTCATTCATTCAGTTAGTCAAAAAGTATTTACTGAGCATTTACCCTGTGTCAGGTGCTGTGCTAGGTGCTGGGTATATAGAACTGACCAAAACAAGCTTGGAATCTCATATCAGTAGACTATTCTAGTGGTGGCCCTTAAAATCCAGGAATTATTTACTGTCAATATCTTCACAGTAGTTGATACCTGCCATGGTCTAATTGGAGACAAAATATCTACCAACTCAGCTTACAACTGAGTTTTATACAAGCGCATTTTAAAGACTCACCATACCTTTCAAGATTATTTTGGTATTTACTATTTTAGTAAACAGGATAATCACATCTTCAGATATTAAAGTATAATATCACAAAAGGGGAAATGCTAAGCTCAGTGAAAATAAGAATTACATGATAGCTGGAAGACTTTCTATTCAGAAATGATGAAGCTTTGAGGAGCCGAATATATGATGCATCAGTGGCAGACCAATCCATTTCAATGGACAACTTGTTTTCTCAGGAACCCTATGTTCCCCACACAGGAGAGGGAGGTTTACTCAGGTGAGACCTGTACCATCAGAAGTCTTCTACAGTGTCCTCTCTCAGGACTTATATGGAAATAGGCCATGCTATTTTATGTCAGTACTATCATTGCTTCTTATCATTATTTTAACAGGTATATTAGAGCTATAATTGACATACAGCAAGCTGATGATCAGTGTCTTAAAAATAGTTTTATTTGTTTTGTCTAGTTTTTTTAAACTTTTTCGGGTGGAGGGTAAATCTTGCTCTGTTTTGTTAATAAGCAGAAATTCAGGGAATGCTATTTTTTAGGAATACTATTTATGATATTTAAATATATACTTTATTATATATCAAAACTGCTTTGGTCTAAAATAACTGATCATAACTAAAGCACAAAATCATATTTTAACAAAAAATAATAAATAATAATGACTTGCAATTTCTTCAACAATTGAAATTATGAACCAAAAAGTACATTTTGTTGTGCTTCTGTTTTTAATTCTATGAAAATATTCTTTCTCTTTCTTCAGTATTGTATTATCAATGAACTCATGAGTTGGATAATAAATGATTCATTTTATTTTGTGGAAAATTTTATATGTGACTTTGAAGATCTTATTATATAGTATAAGTTAAATATTTCTTCTAGGTGTGAAACTTCTGCATGGTCCCCAAGATAGCATGTGAGTTTAGGTCCTTTCCTGAAGTGTTTCTTTCTTGTTTGGTTTAAGCATTTGAAGGGTTAGCTGCTGAAGACTAAGAGAGGAAAACTGCCTGATTCTTGTTGCCTGGCAACAGGTATTTGTAGGACAGAAAGTTCCAGTTCTGGCTCCACAGAAATTCCACTTTAGAGAGGAAAATCTCACCTAGAAGAGAAAAACTTTATATAAAGTTATTCGTGAATATAACATAATTTATATACATCTGTTCAGTGCTGTTGCATGCATAAATTCCAGGAATTATTAACAAATTTTGTGTCTATGTGTCTTAGGTGCCATTCTGTGCAGTAGAGAGAAGAAAAGTAGGTCAGATATTTTGTCCTTGAGGAGCTTACAATCTAACACAAAGTTCGTGAAATCCTGTGATAGTATTCTCATGAAGTTGCTATCATTTTTTAAAATTACAGATGCTTTTTAAAGTGGATTATTTATTTTACCTGTAGACATCCATATTTGTTCACACAATCGATCACTAGTAGATGTTCTCACCCTCAAAATTAAATTGTCTGTATGTACATCAATCAGAATAAAAAAGCATTAAAAAAACTGGTGATTCAATTTATTAGAATACTGAGGTTAAATATTTCTCAGTTTTGCCCCCAATGCATTTCTCCTTTATTAATATATCTCTATTCTTCACTTGATTTTGATCTGCACAGACACAGTATAGAAGTATGTGTCTGGCCAGGTGTGGTGGCTCACGCCTGTAATCCTAGCACTCTGGGAGGCCAAGGCGGTTGGATCGCTCAAGGTCAGGAGTTCGAGACCAGCCTGAACAAGAGCGAGACCCCGTCTCTACTAAAAAATAGAAAGAAATGATCTGGACAACTAAAAATATATATATAGAGAGAGAGAAAAAATTAGCCAGGCATGGTGGCACATGCCTGTGGTCCCAGCTACCTGGGAGGCTGAGGCAGGAGGATCACTTGAACCCAAGAGTTTGAGGTTGCTGTGAGCTAGGCTGACGCCACAGCCCTCACTCTAGCCCGGGCAACAGAGTGAGACTCTGTCTCAAAAAAAAAAAAGAAAGAAAAATATGTGTGTCTATCCATGGCAATATTTAAACTGAATCATTTAAATAGTCACATTTACCATAACTCAGTTAACTAATGGTTGTGAATTACAGGCCCCAGAAAGCTTTTCTCAAGAGTTCAAAATCCTCATAGCCACGTTTTTAACACTTGTACTTGGACGTCTCAAAGTCAACTCAGAAGCAACACAGTTAGAACCAAATAGAACCTATAACTTCTTAAATTTGATCCTATCAAATGATAGGCAGTTCCGTCTATCCTGTTCTAGGAGCCGGTAAACTGAGAATCATTTTTGCCCTGACACTCTCCTTCAACCCTTAAATATAATTCACATCACCAAATCATCAAATTGACTTTGGCAATATCGGCTATCTCTCTTTATTTCCACTAGCACATGTGATCCTAGTTTATGTTATCAGCATCCCTGTTCCTTCAAATACATGTTTTATCTCCTCCATGTGTTCTCCACACCTCAGTCAGAGCAATCTTTTCAAAGTAAGTCTAATCCTGTGTCACGGGCTCACATACTCCATATGACTAAAACAATTCAGCTTCATTGATCTTAGGATAAAAACCAAAATCCTTGCCATGGCTACAAGGCCTGTTGAAAACTCTGCCTCTAACTTTCTATCGAGTCTTACTCTTATGCTCAAGCCATATTGAGCTTCCTTTAAGTTGGCCTTTTTTCACAGGACTGTGAATATCCTCTTCCCTCTGTTCACAACTTGCTTCTCCATATAATTAATTTTTTAAATTACTATTTATCCTTAGACCTCACTCTTATGTTCATTTCCTCAGGAAGCATTCCTTTCTCCTTTACACTTGGCTGGAATTTGCTATTATGTTTTTTCATAGCCCCTTGTACTTTTTTAATAGTACTTATCACAGTCATGAATTTTATAATTATTTGTGTTATTATTTAAATTCTCTTATTTCCCAAATGAGCTAAGCTCCAAGGGGAAGGAGACTATGCATGACAGTGGAAATGAGAGACAACACAGAGGAAACTTAGACCGATGGGTGAGGACCAGAGAGGATGAAGGACTCTCACTGGATGCTTCTGTCACAGATGCTCCAAGTAACAGATGCTCTGCCACCAGCTCTCTGTAGCTTGGTACTATTGAGGCTGCTCTGCACACACAGACACAGTCCTAGGGAATTGGCAAGAAAGCCCTGAATTCACGGAGCTTAAGTTTATTAAGTAATTAAGTAAAATAGGGCTTCTAAAGACAAATTAAGTTGCTTTATTTAAAAAAATTGGAAAGACAGAGACTTTTCACAAACTTTAGTTTATAAAGTCTGAAATTTACATCTATTATATCTTAATTATAAACAATAACAAAAATAAAAATTTCAATCATTTAAGATACAAAGAAAAAATAAAGTAAGATACTGAATCTTACACTTTTTCTTCTTCCACCCCTTTTCGCTCCTTCCTGCCTAAATCCCAGAGGAAAGAAAAAAAAATGTCAGTCTCTTTAGTCATGTAAACTTGCTAGGATTAGCACATAATGCTTTATAACCTTGTAACTGGAATTTCATTAATTCCTGATTAGGGAAATAGCGAATGCAGACTTTCAGCTCTGATTCCCCCTCACACCATTTAATGAGGTCCCTGCTGCATTTAGTTATGTAAGTACTGTTATTATAAAGTCTATTAAGTATTGTGGCTGTGTTTTCATAAATGCAAACATAATATCTTTATAACAACAAACATCTTTAGAGTATTGTAGTTTGTTCCTTGTTGATATTACTGCTATTTATGTAAAACAAAAAAAAATTATATAGTACAGGAGAGCAAGAGAAAAGAAATCTTTTAAAATATCAAGTTCACAGTAATTATTTGTATTTCCAGGCCAAAGAAAAGCCAAGTAAATAAATTCAGAATTGCTTCCAGATCTAATTGCTATTAGATACAGGTAAGATTCTTGAGGGCACTTATTCCTCCTGTGACATTTTAGAGAAGGAAAAATTGCTCTAAATTTCTTTCTACTGCTAATATTTTGCCTATTATGATTACAAGGAAAATTATAGCTACCTTATTTAGATCAGTTTTGATGATTGGTACTTCAGGTATGGCTATTCTTAGCCTTCATTAGTTTAACAAATATTTATAGAACACCTATTCTGTGTGAGGCATTGGGCTGCATCCTGAGACTACAATGGTGAGAAGAAGGAAACAGAATAGAAGAGTAAAGGGTTATAAAGGTAAAGTCCTATGTTTAGCATATTGGCGTTATTGGTCTGAGATTCTCATCACCTACAAAGTTGATGTGAATTTGAAGTCATTCTCTCTGTCTGCAACATTAACTGACCAAAACTCTAGACTCAAGCTAAGTGATCTTTAGAGGACAGCTGAAATCTTTGAAATAAATGGTCTACAGCTATGATAAGAACATTTAAATATTACTGATGATTTCAGAGATATCAGTAGACTGTTATGAGGTTGACTTAAAAAAAAATAGCAGAATGCTATTCATTCCTGCAGGCAGATAGTCATGGCCTATTAGATCTTAAGAGCTAGATTTAAATTCTTGTTCCCAGGAAAATAGCTTAAAAAAGGTACAATGCAAGTTAATTTTAAGGTCTCTGTCTTGAACTTTAAATTTCTTAAAAAAAAAAAAAGAAGGGGTTTATACTTAAAGAGGAAAAAGTAATTATAGTAGTTGCTATAATGGGTCTCAATCAAAGCAGAAGAAAATCTTTTTTTTGTTTGTTTCAGCATATTATGGGGGTACAGATGATTAGGTTATGTATGATGCCCTTGCCGTCCCTCCCACCCAAGTCCGATCTTCAAGTGTGTCCATTCCCCCAGAGGTGCGCATTGCACTCATTGTTTGTGCATATGCCTGTCCCCTCCTCCCCCCTCCCCCTTCCCCCCTCCCCCTGCCCAACATCTAATACATGTTATTCTTATATGTGCACTTAAATGTTGATCAGCTAATACCAATTTGATGGTGAGTACATGTGGTGCTTGTTTTTCCATTCTTGGGATACTTTGCTTAGTCGAATGTGTTCCAGCGCTTTCCAGGAGTATACAAGAGGTGCTATATCACCATTGTTTCTTAAAGCTGAAAAGTACTCCATGGTATACATATATCACAGTTTATTAATCCACTCATGTATTGATAGACACTTGGGCTGTTTCCACCTCTTTGCAATTGTGAGTTGTGCTGCTATGAACATTCGAGTGATCTTGACAATCATCAAACTGGTCCAACTCTTACTCTGCCAAGAACTGTGGTAGCCTGACCATTTTTGAGCTTAGAGGAGACTAAATTCTATAACAAAATGAGAAAAAGGCCTGCCAGCCCTGGAACAATAATGTCCTAATTTAGCCTTTCAGAATATAAGGGTGCAAGAAAGTCTTATTTTGGTTTTGCCTATGAGGAAAAGAGAACCTACAGCTAGTCATGCTTAAGTTAAAAAATGTTTGGGATAGTTTTGGTGAAAAATTGAATCATGACAGTCATAAAAATCATAAAATTAAAGATTCTGTTTGTACCCATTTCTCCCTGTGCTATAGGTTACAAAGACTGTGTGATAATTTTGCACAGAAAGAAGTCATGTCAAGACTTTAGGTCATTTGCTGCCTTTAAGCAAAGAAAATTCTACAAACATAAATACACCTATACTTTTATTCAGGGTATACTAGAAGTTTATCTCAGTGCAAGCTATGTGCTCCCAGATCCTGAGGTCCAGGAAAGGAAACGAAGAGAAAGGTACGAATGAAACCTTGTTGTGGGAAATTAAAAATGACTCCCTAACTTGCCTATTATCTACACTTACTTGGCAAAGTGAACTTGTCCACCAAATCCTTTTTCCACTTCTTCATGGATATATGGCTGCCCAGGTTATATTTCCAGCCTCTCTTTCAGCTATTTCTAATGATGTGACCAAGTTTTCTCCAGTAGCGTATGAGTTGAATGGCATGTGTAAATGTCTTCACTTGCTTATTAGGAAATTATTGCCTGTAATTTCCTTCTATTTCCCCCTCCCATGAGCTAGCACGTGGATGAACCCATAACCTGGCTTTAATCAGGAAGGCAAGAAAGTGCAAAGAATGCTGCACAATAAAGAGAAATGCACCCGAATGGTCGAATGACCATTTGGAAGAGGGCAACCCTCTGACCCCAAAAAGCTGAAATTTTCAACCTGAGACTATTACATGAGAGAAAAATGAACTTCTATCATTTTTAAGCTACTATTATATATTCTGAGGGCGTGTTTATTTTAACTGCTTGATGTTTATTGTAACTAATTCATTTATGTATCTGATCTTTAGTGGCCTAGAAAATAAACTATTTGCTCAACAGTTGGCAGAGAGGGAGCAAATGACAAGTATGGTTTTGTTGATTCTGCTGTTATTTGTAAGAAAGAAAGATTTATTAGTATATTAATTATTAAGTTATGTCTCAGCTTCACGCCCACCTTTCTATACTCTACTTTTTCTTGCTGGCTCTCTGCAAGGCACATTTTTCTTTTGCCAGTTGGCTCTATGTCAGGTTCTGGCAAAGGCGTCACTAGCAGACTGGAAGGCTAGAGAAGGGACAAGACCTCACTCTTTCCTTTCTCTGTTTGGCTTTCTGTTATTGTCAGTGTCACCCTAGCAATGCTTCTTTTTCACCAGGCAATATCTGTTTGTTCCACCGGCACCCACTGAATTTAGTGTGAAGTTTTCCTAAATGTGCAACCAAACTTACCACTTCCTAATCAGAGACACCAGCAGGAGAGAGCTGGCTCCTTGCCGCAGAGGTCTGGTGCCAGCCCTGGGGGGCCTCAAAGACCCAGCACTAGCTGAGCAGTGCCTCCTCCCCAGGCCTGGGTTCAGAGTCTTTCTTCTAAGTTTCCAAGTATTAATAATTCCAAATAATTCCAACCCCTTCCCTTTTGCTCCCCAGCCAGAGGAACAACTAACCGTTTCCTGCAGCTGCTAACTTCATGATATTTTAGTGCCCACTCTTTGCCTTTACAATTCTCTAATACCTAATTAACAATTTTTTACAGTAAACTCTTTCTGTTAAAAAAAAATGGTGTGATTTCTGTTTACTGATGAAAATCTTACCAATACAACTAAAAACAGAATAAAAACATTGTGATGTTGATACCTTATACCTTGGTTTTCCCCTTTAGTTCCTCTTCCCCCTGGACCCTTCCTTCAATTCAGTAATTTAGTATATCAGATAATTATTGGCTCAGAAAATAGATTTCCTAACAGAAAGCAGAGAAGATGAGAGTAAATATTTGGCATTTATGAGACAAATAAAAAGACACACAGGACAGATTTTTGGAAATATCTTATGAATAATAGTTAATCTTCTATTAAAACTAAACAAAACTAAACTATCAAAACTAAACAAAGAAGTAAAATACAATCACACACTCACATACCTACATAGTTCAAGCAGTTAACCTTAGTGAGTGGGCACAAAAATACAGTCAGAAAAGGTAAGATCTAGTATTTGGTAGCACAATAGGATGACTATAGCTAACAATATTTATTGTATATTTTAAAATAACTAAAAAAGTAGAATTGGAATGTTCCTAACATGAAGAAATGATAAAGGCTTGAGGTGATGGATACCGCAATTATCCTGATTTGATCATTATACATCATATGCCTGTATCAAAATGTTCACCTATACCCCATAAATATATAACTCTGTGTATCCATAATAATTTAAAATTTAAAAATATGTAAAGTAAATGAGTGAAGCAGACCAGGTGTAAGAGGGAAAAAAACAAAAACAGCAGAGGAGTGAAAATAGATGACAACTGACACACATCCTTGGCATCGGGGAGCCAATGGAAATGGAAGCAACCGTGAATAACGGGACAGTGTCAACCCGCTAAAAGACAAGACACCACTTGTGTCCAGGCAATTATTACCATGTAGGAACAAAGATCTACTGGTCGGAAAACTTTGGATATTGCAAAAAAAAGCAAGAGTTTTGAAATTTTTTTGAAGCCCTCTCATTTGTAAATGTCACTCATTCAGATTTTGAAAAAGCACTGTGGAGACCAGATAGAACATGGCTTAGGCCTGATCTGACCCGTAGGTATCAGCTTGTGACTAATGGAGAAGACATTTTGTACCCCCGCCCCCCAGACATAGATCTTATCAAGCCCTAGGGGTGGATGAATGGCAGAAATTCTTGGGTCGTCTGTGGACTTGGAAAACAGAGAGTCCCATTCCTTACTTCCTGAGTAGATTTAAAGGCATCTTCAAGACTCCAGAGTAGAAATGTCTGGGTAATGTGTTTAGGTAAAATAAATTTTGAAAAAGAGAACCTCCTGTAGGAAAGTAGAGTGCTTTTGTACCCTTGGACAGTAGCTCAAATGACAAAGGACTTTCAAGAGTTCCACAGAGTTTTTTTGGGTCCTGGTATGGCAGGAAACAGCAGAGTAATCTGGATGCACGTTAACTTAAGAATCTGGGAGAAACTCAGAAAATTGAATGGACCTTGATAGCATAAATGATGACTAATACAATAATAAACTACATGAGCAAAAAACTAAAACAGGACAGAAATAAAGAAATACTATTGGATTCCACCATGGATGATTGGCAACACCAGAATCTGAATGTTTCCCACCCATGACAACTTGGTTATATGGGACCTAAGAAAATCACGTGGTATTCTGTGCAAGACAGGGTCTCCGAATTAGCTGAGATTACATTTCTGTCACCTTGCAGAATGACAGCTAATTGTTAAAAATGCAATGGAGTTAGAAAACTTAAGGTAGTTATGATATTGCATACCTGAGTTTGCATTTTGAGATTCATACCTGCTACAAAGTGATTGAAAATAAAATCTTGGCTTTCTAATTTGTCCTGAAAAGAGAGGAGATTCATTTTTAGAAGATTTTATGCTACTGACTTTCAAATTGATATCTCTAACCTTGACCTCTCCCTTGGGCTCTACATTTTTAGCTCTAATTACCTTATTTGACATCTTGACTTTGTCAAATAGCTCAATCCCTATACGACCAAAACCAAACTTCATTCTGCACCTAACTTCTCCCAAAACTTATTCTTCCCTCAGTACTTTCCATTTCAGAAATAGAACAACCATACAGTGGTTGCTCAGGTAAAATTTATCCCCATTAAACCCTCACCAATCCTGTCCAGTAATGATTTCTGCAGATTTTACTCCCAAGTGCATCCTGTATCTGTCTACTTTCCATTTCTAGTATGACCACCCTAATTCAACCCCCATAGTATCTTAGTTGGACTTAATAGTAATCAGTAGCTTCCTAAATCAGGGGTGTGCTATAATCAGCCCATACCAACTCATGAGAACAAATTATTAAATTTTCAATAATATATATCATATTTTCAAGCCAATATATGTCATGTTGGTAGCTTGAAATCGACCATGATTAGAAGTTTTTACCCCATAGAAATCAGTAATCAAATAAGGGCTTTTTCTCCCCTTCGGAAAGAAAGTTTTTAAAACTTACCAGCTCATCACTGCTACTGTTTGCACATTTGTGCCCCTACCAACTATTTACCTCACAACAGCAAGGATAATCTTTTATGAAAAGTGAAACATGTCTTGGAACATCAAACTGTTTCTGACTTGGAGTCTTTATGCTTGCCATTCACCCTTCCTGGAATGGGCTTCACTTACATCTTCATGTGGCTTGTTCCTTCTTGCCACTCAGATCTCAGTTAACATGTCATATACTCAGCAAGATCTCTGAACTATCTACTTACATCATGTCTTACCACAACTCCCTGTTTTTTCCTCATAGCCCTTATCACTATTCAAACTTATTTGTTTACTATTTGTCTCTCTCATTAGAATACAAGTTCTATAGGAGAAGATGGCTGTCTTTCCAATGCTCTTCTTTTCTTAGTACCTAACCAATGATTGACAGCCAATAATATCTTTGAACATTATAAAAATATTCCGTTTTTACCTAAGATCCCATTAGTAATCAAATGTAGTTGTTTTGGTTTTGTCATCTGTGTGTTTATAACCCATAAAGCCTTAATTTAGGAAAATCATGTCATCCTGAGTAAGTAACAATGATTTTCCTCCATAAGCATAAAACCCACTGAACCATAATCTTCCAGTAAAATCTCAAGTCCTACAAAATCAGAGCCTTGTCGTATTAAGCCCCTCCACAAATTCAACACAGGATAAAAGGCCAATAGAAACTTTGAAACATGAACGTGGCATTTACCACTTTGGGCTATAATTTATCTGTTTATTTTTCTGATGTTTCATTAGGTCCAACTTCCTCCAGGGCAGTGTTCACGCTTTTAATCATTCTGTATTCCCATTACTGACTCAATCCCTCTATACAGTAGGACCCCATAAATGTTTGTGAAATTAAATTATGTTTGATGATTAGAGATGTTTCTGGGATTTATTGGAGCCAGAAATAATAGAGCATTTTGTCTTATTTTGGAAGTGAATCTACAACTGAGAAGCAGAACAATGTATCAAATCAAATAGGTAGAAGGGGAGTGATTCTGACTGTTAAAAAATAGCTACATTATATAAACTGAATGTGTATTTATTATAAATAAGTTGGAAAATAGAATTTATATAATCTGTTTTTCAAGGTTATTCTAGTTATTTTCCTGGAATTAGAGGCCTAAAATTACAATCAGTAATAAAAGATAATCACAAAAAATGTCTTCTAAGGTGGCTGGATCAATGGAAGGACCTTCTGGTTGCAGGGTATTGATATGCTATTTGGGGCTAGAGGCTGGTGCTGAACTGAAAGATACAAGAGGTAGCCAGGGTAGTGTTTTGTGAGGGGAAAGAAGAAAAGCAGAGCAAGATCTTGGAAAGAGAGAGACTAAGGAGGGACTGGTGAAAGATCCAAGGAGGATCTCCAGTTGTTTGTCATACAATATGAGATGAAAGTCTTGCCCCTTGGCAACCCTTGTAGAATTTTCAATACAGTTTAATTTGCTCATTAATGTTTTTCAAATAGTAGATTATTGGGGGAGGGTAATAGCTAGGTTGAATTACTATATATGGATTCAGTAACTGAAATAACTTTCTTTACTCAAAGCCTAGACAGAAATTGAAAACATTTTCCCGCATTCCCACTTACTTCTCTATTCTGTTCAATTACGCCACTGACGTGTCTATGTGAAGGAGGGCCACAACCTCATGTCTGCAAATCTACAGATACTGCTCAGGTCTTTGTCATTTGATCCCATTCATTACTCTCTTCTTTCTTATACTTCCTCCTCCTGATTTATTCACCATACTCGGTGTTTGTGTGTGTGTGTTGCCTCCTATGAGCCTAGTCTTTTATTTTTCAGTTTCTTTTCCTGACAGCTCTCTGTTTAGCAAGCATACAAAGTCTCCCATTGCTCTTAGAATAAAGATCAGAACCCCTAACATGGCCTAGGAAGTCTTCACTGATCTAGCCCACGACTGTCTCTGAAGACTGACCTTTCCCTACTTTCCATCTTGCTCTCTGCCCTTCTACCATACTGGTGTTTTAAATCCTTCAAATATCCCCATGTTATTTCTCAGCAAAAATGTCTTTACCTACGCAGTTTCTCCTACCTGGAATGCTCTTTCTTCCACCCTTCACCATCACCTATTTGCCCTCTATTCATCCTTAAATTTCAGCTCAAGAATTAATCCAGCAGGGAAGCCTTCCCTGATCCCACAGTCTAGAGCAGCTTCCTTTGTTATAGAACTATGCTATCTCTTTGAGAGCATGTTCCTCAATTCATAACTGTATATTCAGTAGTACAACAATTTGCTTAAGGTCTGACTGCCCCACAATTATAAGCTTCTTGAAAGAGACCTTGTCAGTTGGGATCATCATATTACCTCATCACCTAGTCAAGTGACTGGCATATAGGTTAGATTCTCGATAAAACATGAATTAATTCGGTGCTTTTAGTCTTAATCTTACTTGACTTATAAGAAGTGAATTTCTTCACTTCCAATACATGAAACACCTAATTCTTGTCCTAATACCCTGATCTCTCAATTTTTGTCTCTTCAGCAAGTTCATTTTCTTTTCTCTCATCATTGTTTTAGCTTCTCAAGGTTTAGTCATTGGTCTTCTTCTCTTCTCACTCATTACTCTTCTTAAGGCAATTTAATTTGATTCAATGGACTCAATTAGCCCCAAATAAAGATCTCACTCAAATGTATCTTTCTCACTCAACCAAACCTCTTCTATAAGGTCCAGATCTATTTACTCAACTACTGACTTCACTTTCCTGACTGACAATTGCAACAAATAAAACTTAACATGTCTAAAATTAGCTTCATGATTTTTCACTATAAACCTAGTATTTCTCCAGAAATTCATCTAATTGTAGTAGTCAGAAACATGTTAGCAATGCAATAGCTGCAAATATCTTTAGTTCTGCCATAATTGAAATTATAGCTGATAACAGAGGCTAGAAAATGGAATGGAAATTGCTGACACAATTGTTTCCGGATGTGCAAAGCACTGGCTAGCTGTTATCATTGACTTAGCTGGATAAGCAATGCCAGTAAATACTTATTTCCATTGTAGTTCTTATTGATCTATAGATGTTTTTAACATATTTTGGTACTAATCATTTGTCAGTTGCATATATTACACATAAAATGATATTTATCAGATTAATTGATGGTAGTTTATCAGTTTATAAGATAGTTTACGAGAGTTCCATATAAATTTTTTTTAGGTTTTTTTCTTTTTATTTTTTTCATTGATTTATATTAGAGGTACATATTTTGGGGATAATTGTGATAATTTGATACATTCATATAATCAAATCAAGGTAATTGGGACATCCATCACCTTAAATATTTTTATTTTCTTTACTCCAGGAAGCCATATAAATATTAAATAAGGATAATTGCAGTCAGGAGTTATATATATTTCCCAGGTAGTTTTACAGGTGGATTAGGAAAAGCACAATCATCCTCAATTTCTTTGGATAATAAAGAATTACATTATTAAAAATAGTTACTTACCCAAAGTGAATATAACAGAAGAATCACATGGTTTTTATTTAGTTCACAACTTGGGTTCCTCTTAGTGAAGAAAAGGAAAGCTTATGAACATATCTAGGTGTATTTTTTGCCATTGTTAATAAATCAAGAGGAATAAGTCCACTTGGTTACAAACTTCTGAACTCCTGAACTTTCATCTGTTCAGATTATTGCGCTTTGAGAAAAGAGGTGTGTTCTGCCCTTTGACAGGTCCACTTAAGAGTCACAGACTTCCTGTTAATCATCATTACAAAGTTTGCCCTATCTTGTGGGAGAAATATCAAATTGAAAACTCCAAAACTCTCAAAAATAAATTGTAAATGTGATCACGGTTATTTTGAAGTTTCTGAACATTTTCAAAGCTTTAGTATAGAAGCACCCTATGGCCATCAGATTAAAATTAATCAAAGCCTTTGCAAAACTTAGTGTTCTGTGGACACAAGTAGAAGCAGATTCTAACATTAATCCCCAGGCTTCTAGGAGGCTGATGGAAATGAATGGAGCCCAATATAGCTAGGTCTGCTTCCTAACATTATTCTGTGGCAGAGAGGAAGCCGTTCTCTGTGTGGACCCTTTGCAGGGAGAGCCCATTAGTGATGGCAAAAATGAACACAGCTGGTGTATGGTGGCACATGAAAAATAGGAACTGCAAAAATTTTCACACTTCCAATTGCAGTCCATTTAAAGTACTACCTTACCTGAAGGCTTATTTTATAGTAATGGATCATTATGCTATTTCATCAGTATTATTATACATTTGGTTTTTCTTCAACTTCACTCATTGTTCCTTACACATTTCCATTGGCGGTCCATCCTCTTCTCCCTGTCTTTATAATGTTGGAGCAGGCCAGAGCTCTGTCTTTGACTTTCTTCTCTTCTCCATCTACACTCACTCTCTGGGCGACCCCACTCAGTCTCATGCATCTAAATGCCATCTACGGTCAATATCTAGTCAAGAACACTTCCCAACACTAGAGATTTGTTTATTACACTGCCTACTGGACTCTTCACTTGAGTGTCCAAACACAGCTCGAACTCAGAAAAATCAAAACCGGACCCTAATGCCCACCTCGCTGACCCCTGAGGTGGCTTCACACAGCCTTCTGCAACACTGTTGATAGCCACTCCATCTTCCCATGTGTTTAAGACAAAAAAAGAAAAGTCTGTTTTTTCCTATGCCCTATATCCATCCAATCTGCTAGAAAATCCCATATGTTTTTCCCTTAAAATATATTCAGAGTCTAATTGTTTTCCATTGTTTCCACTATTGCTACTCTGCTCCAGTCCACTGTCATTTATTGTATGGATGAGTTCAATAGTCTCCTAATAGAATGTCTTGCTCCTATAAGCCCAACCTTGCTAAGTTGAGTCAGAGCATAGCAGACAGAGTGGCCCTTTTAGTAAGTCAGATTACAACATTCAGATCATGTCTCTGTTTTGCTCAAAACTCTCTACGGGATCCACATATAGTGGCCTACTAGGATGTACATCATCTGCCTGCACTGTACCTCTGTGACACTATCTCTGACAAATTTCCCCTTGTTTATTCTGCTGCGGACACAATGACCTCCTTGCTGTTTCTCATAAGTGAACTCCCACCATATAGCTTCTGCACTGTTTGTTCCCTCTGCCTGGAAAATTCTTCCCCTATATATCCGTGTAGCTAACTCCTTATCTCTCTCCCAGTGAGGTGCACCCACTCCTACCAGTCCACCACTCCTGCTCATTCACAGTTCCCTTCACCCTACTTTAGTCCCCCCTTTGGTACCCCAAAGCATTCACCAGCTTCTAGCATGCAGTATATTGTAATTTTTATTATCTATTCCCATTCCCATAAACTCCACCAAAGAAAACATTGGCATCTTTTTTTTTAACTGTCATATTCCAAACACAGACTTAGATAAGGTTCTCAGTAAATATTTGCTGAATTATTGAACTGGAATATTACATATTTATATAAATTTTTTACATTCAATTTTACCACTTAATGTCAAATTTCCTCCCAGGCTTTCTGCTCATTGTTGCTCATTAAGCTACTATTATGTCTGTCTTGTTTATCATTATATTAACTGTACTGTCCAACATATAATAGGCACTCAATAAATATTTGATGAATGAGTAATCACAAAAGATAGCAACAGCAGATCCCTTATAAATTACTCAAAAACCATATAGAGAGAATATCTACATGTGCTTTAAATCATGACTGATTCTGGATCCTGGACCCTTTTTCCAAAGCACTCATTTTCCTAGAGCATGTCATGTTATTCCACAAAGGGGCATAAAAGTGGCCAAGATGTTATGTCTGCCCTATAGTTTACACATTAGTTAATCTCAGTCAATCTTTCAGTCGATCTTATTGAGAACTTGAGCAGATCTTTTTAACTTTCAGAGTCCCTGGTCTTGATTCATGGAAATATTCAAATGCCTATCCATAGACCTAATGTCTGTATTATCATTTAGCAATTAACCTGGAACAACACTGTAGTAATTCTAACAATCTTTTCATTGTGTGTTGTCACTCAACTCATGGTTTAATTTTGTTGTTTGGTTATTATTGCTTATGTACT
>RJWJ010009669.1:0-49292 GCA_004363605.1 Indri indri | reverse complement strand
CCTCATCTTGGTGGAAGTATTGTCACCGAATACCGTGTAATTGCATTTGCTGCTGGACGGACTATTCCCTAGGAACATGACCCGATCTGCTCTTCCATTTCCCAGATAGTAGACTCGTCGGTTGTGGTTTGATATATAGATCGTCGCCTCAGAGGAATGGAGGATACAAGATGACCATCTAATGCAGTAAATAATTGAGAAAAATCCCAAGTCAGTGTAATTGTAAAAGTATAGGACAGGTAGGGAAGAACCTGGCATTTTACTTGGTGCAAAATGTTGGATGCTTGAGAGAACATTCAAGTAAAAACTATGGGGTGATGAACTCTTTGGAAATACATCACATGGTTGGTCAAGAGTAGAAAGGAGATGGAATCAGGTGTCTCTTTGAGTAATTGTTTTTTTGCAGTCAGGTCATGTTTTAAAGAAAACAGCGTGGGAACTGGTGATGTAGAGTAGCTGAGAGAGAACATTTCTATTCCCCAAGGTTTATTTCGCAGCCTATTTTTCAGACACTGAAGTTGGAGAAAGAGCATGATATTACAATTAAAAGCTTTCTCCATAAAGATGATCAGCAGAAAATGTGCACCGGGGCTGTAAAGGTTTAGGAATTATATACAGCTACCCCTAACGTGAGAAGACCAAGGAATCTCCAGGCAATTGTCAGATCATGGTCCATCAATCTAATTTCACCATTAGCGTAGTCAAAGCAACTGGTTCAATAATTTTAAAGTCCAACTCTTTGTTGTCTTGGAAACAGAATGGCTCTCTCCTGAATGGAGCTGATCAGTTGCTCAGCAATCAAATTGCAAATAATGCTCTGACTAGGTTGTATACCTGGAAGTTTTTGGACACAGAGTAATTAAAATTCTAGGCGAGTTTTCCTATCACAGAAAGTTAAGGAGACTTCACCAACACAAAGGATTGAAGTGTTATATATGTGAAATTACTCAATTTTCTAATTCCTTTGTCCTTTCCCAAACTCACGATTGCTTTCAACAAAGTTACATGTTTAATTGGTTTCTCTGAAACTAGTAAAATTGCTTATTTTAATCTAGGACCTAGAGGTAATGATTACAGATATAGCATTTTAATCACTTGTCAGTATATACAATTTCTGAAAAAGTTAATACACATCTTTCTTACGTTGTATCCTTTTGAAAGCAGCATAAATATTTTGTGAGAGGGTTTCATTTTGAGGTTTGGCAATTTGCCTCAGTCCCATATAGGAGATCATGAGTGAAAATTTGAACAAAGGAAAATGTTAATGAATCTGTTGGAAAGCAAAATGAAGGAAACAGAAGGTTTAAGGGGCTGGGCGCGGTGGCTCACGCCTATAATCCTAGCACTCTGGGAAGCCCAGGCAGGGGGATCACTTGAGCTCAGGGGTTCAAGACCAGTCTGAGCAAGAGTGAGACCCTGTCTCTACTAAAAATAGTAAAAATTAGCCAGGTGTGGTGGTACACACCTGTAGTCCCTGCTACTAGGGAGGCTGAGGCAAGAGGATCGCTTGAGCCCCAGGAGTTTGAGGCTGCTGTGAGCTAGGCTGATGTCACAGCACTCTAGTCTAGGTGACAGTGAGACTCTGTCTAAAAAAAAAAAAAGAAAGGTGTAAGGATACTGTAAGTGCTCTTTAAAATAAGAAGGAATAATTTAAAAAAGCAAAATAACTGGAGAAAAATTTCTTTCCTCCTTGAAAGTCTAGGATTAAAAGAATTACAGTGAGTAGATAATTATAAGAACAAATACCCAGCTAACTCTCAGAGATGTACCCACATTCGGTGTCATCCTTCCTTTTATGTTAGAGGGGTGACCCTCCTCCCAGGCCAATTTATGTACCTATGCTTTGGAATCCTCACTTCCCCCCATCTTTGGAACCTTCTCTCTCCTATATAAATCAGCCTCTCCCTTTTATTTAGATCCTTTCATCAACAATTATACATGCTCAAGATTATCCCATCTTAAAAAAAAACACTCTTAGCACTCTATAGTGTTCAATTTCTCTGCTGCTCTTCAGAGTTAATCTCTTAAAAGAGTTGTCTGAACCACAGCTTCCATTTCTCACCTCCCACTCACTAAAACTCTCTCCTATATGGCCTCTGTGACCAACATGCCATTGAGACAGCATTTGATTTACATGTCAACAAATCCAAAGGACATTTTTACTTGTTTAGGACAATACATGACACTCCCTCCAACTTAAAACACTCCTTCCCTTGGATTCCATAACACCCTACTGGCCTGGATTTCCCCTTTCATCTTTGATTTCTTTGCCTCCTTAGCTATCTCTTTTTCCTTTAATAGGCCTCATGATGGAGTTCCTCAAGACTGTGCCCTTTACCACCTTCTTGCTTTACTCTTTGCTCTCTCCTTAGGCAATTTCATCCAGACCCATGCATTTGACTGCATCTCTGGTCCCTGGGATCCTCAAATACATACTTACGGCCAAACCCGACCTCTTCTCTGAGCTCTCAAACACTATGCCTACCTCCCACCATGGAATCTCCAGATGGATGTCTTAGGAGCATCCCAATCTCAACATGTCCAAGGCTGAAGTCATGATCTTCCCCTAAAACCGAATCTTACTCCCATGTTCTCAGTCTCAGTGAATGGTACCAAGCTAGAATTCTGGCTTCGATAATTTTTTAAATATGTCCACTGGTTGTCATGTCTGCTTCCTCTCCCCTCATCCATGCTGCCATCATTTCTTGCGCAGGTTCCTACAATAGCCTACTACCAGATGGTCGTCCCACAGGATCATGTATCAGCTGGAGTGATGTTTTCAAAACCAAAATCTGATGGTGTTGCCCCTTACACCATTATTGACTTCCCACAAATAGTCACAAATCGTAAATTAAGGATCAAAATCCTTCATGTAAATTACAAGATCCTGTATTTCCAACCCTTATCCAGTTTCATGCATCAGATAATACCATCCTCTGCCTGTTGTCTGTTCTCCAGCCCCATGGACCTTCCTTCAGTTCCCTGGGCTCAGCAATTTTTCTACACATACGCCCCTCCGTTGGCCTGGAATGCTCTCTCTCCCTCTGTCTCTGCCCCCACCTCCAGCCTAGTTAACAGTCTATTAACCCGTTCTGTCTTAGCTAAACCATCACTTTCTTCCAGAAGATTCCTTGCCACCCCAGTCTAAGTCAAGATGCTCCGTTATACATTTTCATAGAAACCCATACTTTGTTCAGAGACTCTACCTGCGTTTATTATTATACATCCATTAAAGCAATCATTTGTCTAACATCTACATCACGCACCTGACTGAAAGCCCCATGGGAGTGAGATCTAGATCTGCTGTTGCTCACCACATTTTCCAAGGAGCCTAGCAGACTATCCAGCACATTAAGACCACTTGATAAATACGTGTTTAAGAAGAAATGTTTTTGAAGTATTTTATATATGTTTTACCTTTCTGTCATTGAAATTGTGCTAAAATATCTCAGAATGGCTGTTGGGTGACTAACACAGCTACTTTGTGTGAAGGCAGGTGTCATAAATGTAGCATAAACATTCCGGAAACTGTGAGAGATAACTAGTCCAGTTATTTTAAGGTAAAGGTATGGACAATCCATTAAACAATTCCCCACCAATAGTTACTGTGCTCGGTGCGAGAAGTTACTAATGAGAATGTGTTATGACTATGATGTCTGGAGGAAATAAGAGATTGTAATCTTTTTTGAGTCTAATCCTCTCAATTTACAAAGTAGATAACTTCCAGAAAGGTAAAAAGATTTGTCCAAGTCCCTATAAGGTAAGACCCAATAACACCACTGCATTTATGTCCTTCCATGTACCTAATACTGGGCTCTGTTCTCAGAGGACATATGATAAAGGATGTTAATTAAAAGGAACAAAAAAACCAAAACAAAACAAGAAAAGGAACATGGTAGCTACAAAGTAGATATAATTGATTCAACAAATATTTATTCAGCACATTCTATTTTTCGAGGCCTGGATAGGTAATGCTGAAAACAAGACAGACATATCTTCCTTCATGGATCTTACACTAATTAAGATAGTTATAGATTGTGAGAGCTGCTGTAAAATATATAAATAAGGCAAGGTGACAGACAGTGATGACAGGAGAAGAAAAAGCCACAGCCACTTTTGATAGTCTGGACAGAGCAGATCTCTCCAAAGAAGGACACTAGAAGTTAGACATAAAAGATGAGAAGCAGCCACCCCCTTGAAGGGAACATGGGGTAACTTCAGTGGGCAGAGAGCTCCCAGCTGGGGCAGCAGC
Organism: Indri indri; assembly: GCA_004363605.1. Taxonomy (NCBI): domain Eukaryota; kingdom Metazoa; phylum Chordata; class Mammalia; order Primates; family Indriidae; genus Indri; species Indri indri. Next base: position 45,040 of record RJWJ010009669.1, on the reverse strand, counting down.
ATATGCTGAGGCCCTGAGGAGTGAAAGAACTTGTCTTCCTCAAAGAGAATAAGAGCAATGTGACTGGAAGTTGGTGAGAAGTGGGAGCATCACATGGGATGAAGCTGAGGAGATGGCAGGAGTCAAATCACGGGGGGCTTTGAAGCCCATGGCCAGGAGCTTGTCCTTTGGTCTAAGAGCTATGAACAGCCGTTGAAAGGTTGTTGGTGTATTAGGTGGAGGGAGAATGGTGGCATGATTTTCATTTTCATTTTTAAAAGACTACTCTAGCTATTGAGAAAAAAAGAATTTTAGGAAGGCCATTCAGGAAACTACTGCTGTATTCAGGCAAGAGATATCGGTGAGTTGGGCTAAGGTGATGGCAGTGAAAATGAAGAGGTAACTGTTTGTGCAGTATATTTGGGAAGGAGAAAGACAGGAAGGAGTAGAAATGAGGTGAAAACAATGAACAAGAAGCTAAAGTTCTCCAAAAAAGAGTGACTAGGTCGATAGAAGACAGCTTCAGAAAGGGTTAGCAGGGGGTGTAGCTGAACTTCATAAGGTAAAAGGAACTTGGGGCTTTGAGTAAGAAAGGAAGAGAAATTATTTAAATGTAATAATGAGAAGCAAGGAGGACGTTTACAACCTATCACGGGGCCTGAGAGGAAAAAAGAAAACAGCTTTCACTGGAGAGTACTCCAAGGGAAGTGCGTTGGAAGGGGACTAGGTTTCAATTAAGGTATGGGGAGGAAAGGGATGTTCAGGTACAAATGGTGTCTGTGGGTCACAGTTGAGGAGTTCCAAAGGACCCAAAGATCTTGAGAGGAAGAAGGAAGGTGGGGAGTGAGGATCAACCCCATGATTGGAAATGCACTTCCCCAGAATAATGGTTGACTCTAGATCCTTAGACTTCTGGCAGAGACTGAGATAATCTATGACCCGAGGCATGACAGGATAAATCTTGATAGCCTCTTAAGGAGGACAGTAAATTCAAGCTGTGATCCTGAACATGTGGCTTACTGGCCTGAACGTTTCCAGGTGACTTCTGCCTCCTTCAACTCATGCAAGAGTGGTCTGGGTGATGAGGTCACTTGGTGCCACCTTTCCATCTTCCAAGGACAATGAGGCATGTGACTGCAGTCCAGAGGAGGACTCCCTCAGACAGTTGAAAAAGTTGTTTTGGAGCTGCCACGTTCTTACTGGATCTCACCCCGCCACCCCAGACACAGTTGATTGGAACATGGATGGACACCTTCCACAACCCGGGCCAATTAGAGTCTTTTCCTAGAATCTTCCCATTTCCAGCAGGGAGCCCCTTGCTAGGGATAGATGTCATGAGGTGTAAAACGTGGTGTCTGTGGACAGGCATTTTTCCATCATGCAGAAAGAGCCAGTCTAAATGAGAACTGTTTGATTCTTTCCTGGATTTCATGAGCCAATAAACTTATATTTTTGCCTAAGATTGATAGAGTTGGATTTCTGTTACTCAAAACCAAAATGAGTACTAACTTGAAACCAAAATAATAATAGCTAATGCAAGAATTCTATAGTCTTCTGCTATTGACCATAGCAAGACATGGTGTAGTAACCCCATAAAATAAGCTGGCAAATTCCATACACATCAGTGTCAGAAGGCCATAAAAGTGGGAAATATTTAGTACTAACTAATGCTACATGTAGTAGTCCGAGCTCTCCAGAGAAACAGAACAAATAGTGTGTGTGTCTGTGTCTGTCTGCGTATGTGCACATGTCTGTGTATGTATGGAGAGAGATCTTCAAAATAAGGAATTGGCTCACACAATAATGCAGGCTAAGTCCAAAGATCTGTAGCCAGCAAGCTGGAGACCCAGGAAAGTTGATTTAGTTCCATCCAAAGGCTTGTAAGCTTGAGATCCAACAGGAGCTGATGTCTCAAGTTCGAGTCCAAAGGCAGGGAAAAAAAAGAAAATGCCCCAGCTCAAAGGCAGTCAGGCAAAATGAATTCTCTATTTCTCAGACTCTCTGTTCTAGTCAGGCTTTCGACTGCTCGGATGAGGACCCCCCGCATTAGAGAGAGCAATCTGCTTTATTCAGTCTTACCAGGAACACCCTCACAGACACATCCAGAATGATGTTTGAGCAAATATCTGTACACCTCATGGCACAGTCGAGTTGACATATAAAGTTAGCCATCACATTACACAATCCTGCAAGTCTGCCTTCCAGATAATGACAGCTCTGCACTGTGTTGAGGGCTGTAAAGCATTTAACACTGCTGTTGAATAGGTCTAGATGCCAAGATGTCGTGTCCAAGCTGTGGTGACTTTGGACTAGCTCTAAGGCTTGGAAAAGCCCTGATGAAGAAATAGCAGAGGTAGGGAAATTGTGTGGAGGAGAGAAAGGAAACACCCTAAACTGAACTGGCTGGGATGCTCGAGTAAACAATGTACTTGAAAGCCAGAGGAATTGTAAGCATTCAGAAAACTCTATAAAGTAGTTTGCAAAAGTCTATAAAACGGAATTAGCTCAAGGAAGGTTAATTGGAAGAGATTATACACCAGGAAAGCCAAGCTAATAGAAGGAAAATTTTACGATCTGTGCAGAATACAAACAAACACCAGGGTAAAGACTTTGAAGTGGTATCAAGAAGAGCAGGCAACTGGCTCCAAGGGATAAACCATAGCCTTGAAAAAAATTCCTCAGTTTGCTCATCTGTATAATGGACATAATAATATGTGTGACTTACGGGGTTGTTGGGAGGATTGAAAAAACCCCACTCTTATGGCTCTTTCACACTGATGTGTAGGGAATTTGCTAGCTTATTTTATGCAACTACTGCACTATGTCTTGCTATGGTCAGTAGCAGAAGGCTACAGAATTCATACATTACCTGCTACTTTTTTGGTTGTGAGGGCTGAATAATGCAAGAAATATTAATATTAGCAAGTGCCTGACAGAGTAAGGGACTACTTACCTTGGCAACACTATGTCATTCCCAAAACATGTCTGCCACACTTGTCACTGAGAAGACCCTTCAGGGAAGTGGCAACACAGAAGATGTGAAGAACAAGAGCTGTGGGTTCAAGGACAAGGGCTGGGAGCCCAAGGATCAAGCCTTTAGGAGAAATTTCTCTAATTTCTAGCGTAGTGGCAGCATTAAGATCCCAATCACAGGGATGTCTTCCAGTGTTGGGCTTAGAGAGCTCCCCTAGGCCAGTTTGTGACCTGTCTTCTTTTTAAGGTTCAATATTCTTTCACAGCAATTATCTCATCTGATCCCTGGGAAGACTGCAGAGCAGAGACGATGGTCTTCCTTGTACTAAGTCCTGGAGCAGTTTGGGACTTACTTAGCTCAGGCAAATCTTCACAGGCAAAGTCAAGGCCTGACCCCAGGTGCCTTGACTTCCAAGTCCCACACTATGCTTTTGTTCAAGTAGCAAATGTCAAGCAGACTTTCTTTCCTTCCTTCCTCTTTCCTTCCTTCCTTCCTTCATTCCTCTTTCCTTCCTTCCTTCCTTACTTCCTTCTTTCTGTCTTTCTTTCTTTCTCTCTCTCTCTTTCTTTCTTTCCTTTTTCTTTTCTTCTGAAAGAGTCTCACTCTGCTGCCCAGGGTAAAGTACAGTGGCACAATCATAGCTCATTGTAACCTCAAACTCCTGGGTTCAAGCAATCTTCCTGCCTCAGCCTTCTGAATAGCTAGGACAACAAGTGAGCACCACCCCATCCAGCTAATTTTTAAATATTTTGTAGAGATGGGGTCTCACTATGTTGCCCAGGCTAGTCTTAAACTCTTGGTCTCAAGTGATCCTCCCACCTCAACTTCCCCAAGTGCTAGAATTACAGGTGTGAGCCACCATGCCTAGCCAAATAAAATTTCAATATTTAATATAGTTCATGATTTGAGCATTTGCTAGGGCATATGCTCTTGCTAGATATCATAATGAAAGTGAAGGGCCAATGTAGCTAATCAAAGGGGCACCAAAAATAACTCCAAAACATCAGTTGAGTCTGCCTGCTTCTGTAGGGTCACTGCTCATTCCTCTGTTCAGGCCACATCTCACATATTGCAAGACTCTCCTATGTGGTCTCTATCTCTAGTTGCTCCAATCCTCCATCATTTGTACACATTTCAAAACTTGTCATTGTCTTCATTGAAAACCTTGATGGCACCCCAATCACTTTGGCAAGGTTTTTCAATTCTACTGGCTACCCAGTAGAATTACCAGGGCCTTTAATGCTTAGGCTGTGTCCCAGAGATTCTGATACTGATTGGTCTGGGTGGTTTGGTGGTGGGTGGGGGTTGTTTGTTTTTTTAATCTCTAGGTGATGTTAAAGTGCAACCAAGGTTGAAAGTCCCTAGCTTACCAAATAGAGTTGGACCTCCTGGGCATTGCATTCAAGGCCCTTTACAATTGGGCAAACCTACTCTTCCTGTCTCATCTCTCCCTATTTGTACTCTTACCACTATAGTACTTGTTATCACAACCGTATTTTAAGGTATCTGTAGTCCCTGTTTGACTGCGAGCCTATTAGTCACAAAAATTCTGTCATTTATTTCTGTATCCCTAGGATCTGTGATAGTGCCTGATAAATAAGAAGTAGTTAAGGAATATTAGTTGAATGAGTGGAGGGAAAACTGGATAAATAGACAAATAGGTGAGGGGACAGATGGATAAATTCTGACCAATCCAGTCAGGGTCCCATGGGGCTACACTCCCACACCTGAATTATCAGGGCTAAAAATGAAGACTCTTAGGTTTAAGTTGAGACAAATTGTCATGAAAGAGGTGGTAGATATTGTAGATAAAAGAGTACTTTCTGGTTATAAAATGGCAATTCTTGAGGGCTCACTATAAATATTCTATGCCAGGAGGAAATTCAAGGACTAGAAGAAGGGCAAGATCATGCAGAACTGAGTCTCTCTGCCTCTAGCGGTATTCTTTCATTCTGCGTGTATTCTGTCCAAACTGACTTATCTGTTTACACTGCCCTTGACGTTACTAATCTATAATGGTATTTTAAGAAGCTTATCAAATTGATACTTTATAAAAACGTAATTCAGAATGACTCAGAATAGAACCACCCAATGAAATGAGGATTATACATAGTTAACAAAACAGTTAACAAATATATTTGTGCACTCAACAAATGAAAATTGACATATAATATGAATATGATTATTATTTGCCAAGCCCTCCTTAATAGACTACAAAAACATCTACTAAATTCTGAGGTTCTACAGAAATGGAAAAGGTTTTTTTTTTGTTTTTTTTTTTTTTTTGCCCAAAACCTAAAGAATAACTGGCAGTGTGGCTCCATTTTGATGGATACATGACCATCACAAAAATAAGCCCATACTCATTTTTCTGCCCCGTGTCATATGCTCTAGATAATTTGTTTGAAGTGAGCAACCTACATAAATAAATGAGATTTTGAGGAAAGGTAAAGTAATCGTATGACTACTTTTTTTTTACAATCAGGATAAAATATTACTTCTTTAGAGTTAAGATTAATAACCTTTAAAAATTTCTTTTAGGCTGGGTGCGGTGGCTCACACCTGTAATCCTAGCACTCTGGGAGGCCGAGGCGGGTGGATCGCTCAAGGTCAGGAGTGAGAGACCAGCCTGAGCAAGAGCGAGACCCCGTCTCTACTAAAAAATAGAAAGAAATGATCTGGACAACTAAAAATATATATATAGAAAAAATTAGCCGGGCATGGTAGCACATGCCTGTAGTCCCAGCTACTCGGGAGGCTGAGGCAGGAGGATCGCTTGAGCCCAGGAGTTTGAGGTTGCTGTGAGCTAGGCTGATGCCACGGCACTCACTCTAGCCCGGGCAACACAGTGAGACTCTGTCTCAAAAAAAAACAAAAAAATTTCTTTTAGTTACAATGAACTCTGCAGTATTAATACACAAAAGGCAAACATACAACTATAAGTAAGGAAGCTTGGAGACATCAGATTTCCATATTTAAAAATTAATAGCGACAGGTATTAACAATTAGTCTGTTTATAAATTAATATAATTTGAAATTCCTTTCCAAAGAAATATCTTTATGCCCGTGTTTACTGCAGCACTATCCACAATAGCCAAGACATGGAAGCAACCTAAGTATCCACCAACAGATGACTGAATAAAGAAAATGTGGTGTATATGCACAGTGTGATATTACACAACCTTAAAAAAGAAGGAAATTCTGACATTTGTGACAACATAGATGAATCTGAAGTACTTTATATTAAGTGAAATAAGCCAGGCACAGAAAGACAAATACAGTGCCACATAATCTCACTCAGATGTGGAATCTAAAAAAGTTCATCTCGTAGAAGTAGAGAATAGAATGGCCTTTTCCAGAGGCTGGGGTGGTTAGGCGGTGTATATGGCAGGGGTTGAGGTGATGGGGTGGGGTCAAAAAACACATATTTATAGTTAGATAGGAAAAATAAGTTCAAGAGATCTATTGTACAGCACATGACTATAGTTATTGGCAATATATTGTATTCTTGAAAAATGCTAAGAGAGTGGATGTTAAGTGTTCTTACCACAAAAATGATAACTATGTGAGGTAATACATTTGTTATAATCAGCTAGATTTAACCATTCCACAATGTATATATACTTGAAAATGTGTCATGCCGTACATTATAAATACACACAATTTTATTATGTCAATTAAAATTTTTTTGAAAAATAAATAAATAAAAACAAAGAATCTTATACCAACATGCCTCTACTATTTGTTCCAGAAAATTCTTGCCCAGAGAGATAAGAGTATAAACTCTTGGCCTACCAATTCTAAAGTATTATAACCTGAACTTTGTCTGATCCCAATCAGACCCCCATATTGAAACTCCATCTACTTTCAAGCAGACTTCAAAATCCTATTAATTTCTGCCCCTAACCTCTATCTTCGTAGATCCTGGACATTATCAAGGTATCTTTATAAATAGGGTATTATCCCTATTTCAGTATGTAATAAACTCAGTTTGCTTAATCAATAGGTTATTTTAGTGGTCCTTTGAGGGTGTGAAGAGTCAACACCTACATTCTTTTCCATCTTACAGTGTGGCTTTGAGTAAGTCAGTTACATTGTCAAATGTCTCTAGATGTAAAAAGAGTCCAATAATGCCATCATAGGCCTTCTTACAAAGTCTTTGGAAAAATAGCATGTGCTATAATTTTCAACAGCACTTTCTATCCAAGGATCCCAAAGCGTTTTATTTCTGCCCAGTGCAAATATTTTACATGAGTGATAGCACTGCTTCTGGAAGTGGCGGAGAAAATGATTTCATAGCTCCAAGTACTGTGCTGTCAAAGAGGACATTTTCTAAATGCAGTGACTTTATTATACCATTATATAAGAGCAATACAATAGGGAGAATTGCATGAAAATTAAGACTATTAAACTTGCTGCTAGTTTCCTAATTAAGAACTAAAGAATGCCTCCCAACTGCTGATTTCTTTATTTGACTTCATTAGAAAATCACAAATGGATGGATTCATAATTACCCTTAAATTACAAGCACTTGTTTATTAATGTTACCAAACTGAGGAGCAGTACAACTGTCTATGGCATGTCAATTTCAAAATGCTGTGAAACAAACTGCTATTCCTTCACATTTTGTATTCTACATGGCACTATTGCTTTTACAGGCTTGAACCTTCTATCCTTATGTTTCATAGGGAGGAAAAAAAAATCTACCCACTGTTCATTACCTAACAAATGGATAGAGAGAAAATAGTTAATGCTATTTTTAAAAGAATCATAAACCAAGCTATATTAGACTTCAATAAAATCTCATTACAGAACAGATCATCATTAGAATTTCTATTCAAGAAAAACAAAAATTTGCAAAAATGGTTTTGAAAGTGTTCCTTTATCAATTCTTGTTGCCTGAGTGTTTAAGATGCAAAGAAAAAGTTTTGGAATGTTGCAGTTCAGAAACTGATACCCAAAATATGGTGCTTTGTACATGCTAAAGTGAAAAAAGAGCCTCAAGATCTCTCTGATCTCCACCTCCCCCATCATCTCTCCCAAAGCATAGCATTCTCTGAAGTTCCCTTATCTACCTAAGGTCTGGACCTACCAAAGAAGAAAAGAAATACCTCTGGTACTTTCCCTGAGTTTTCATTAACTGAACCCATATTGCAAGAAGGAAGACAAGGTTTGTCTGTCAACAATCCTAGACAGACTTTTGTCACAAACCGTTGTTCACTCTGCAGGCCCAACAGACTATGTCCCAGACCGTTGCATGTTCTTCAAGCCCATCAATTTCTCCCCAGTAATCATTTATGAGCCCCCTCCCATCACTGTTTCGCCAGGATCTGAACCCCCATTCTTTCTGTAACCTCAAAGTGGTATAAGCTTCTGCACCCCATTGTGGGGTTGGGTCTTCATTCTAAAAGGTCCAGTGTCATGTAAAACTATGATCAAATAAATTTGTATGCCTTTTCTCCAATTAATCTGCCTTATTGTGAGTTGATTCTTCAGTGAACCTTCAGAGGGCCTACATGAACTTTCCCCTTGGCCCCTACAAAAGAGTGAACTAAGTCTTTAGAGAAGGACTCTACTAAATTTCTAAGTTTATTTGTGCATATTGTATATAATGCAATATATATAGTATGCACAAATAAACAATGCAATCTTTTGTAATTCAAAAGATATAATCTGACATTCAAATAACAATACCAAATTTACTGGACAACATTGAAAAACATGAGAGAATTGTGAGGTTTTGTATGAACTTGAGATAATTGCTTTAGCCTTGTCAAGATTTACTGAAACTGGATTCCCAAAAAGGGTCCCACAGGAAATAATTCTGTAGTCTATAGGACCTTTCTAATTTGAACTAATTAACTAAAATACCCACGGTGAATTATAAAATATTATGAATTGGAAAAATAAATAATATGATTATTAATACCACAAGGCAATGAATCCAGCCAAGTGTCTTCATTGTACATAAAACTGTGCCCTTCGGCAGTGACCAGAATATTTCCTAGCAACATAATAAGCTCTTCGCTGGTAACAAAGAACATATAATAGTTAAAGCAAATAACTGCTCATCCCCAGTTTTGTATTCTATTCTTGGTTTCACTACTAATTTATACATCTAGTAAATCACTAATCTACCTTCATGTCTCCAGGTCTCTTTCCATAAAATTAAATGAAACATTGCAGGATATTTAGCAAGAAGAGCAAAGATCTGGACTAGGTTAAGTAATATTAATTTAACTCAAATTTAAGGTCAATCTGAAAAGGAAGAAAGGTAAATGTCAAAGAAAGCTCAAACCTCCTCTTACCTGTCAACACATGATTTTGCAAAACACTGCGTGTTCTTTGGATAGTCTGCAGAGACCAGCCTTTAAATTTTCAGTATAAAGATTTGTTAAAGCCCCACCACATGGAGCAGCAGTGATTTTTTTCCTTTCTTTATTAGCCCTCTATTTTCTTCTTCCTGCCTTGACAGTAGGATGATTTTAGGACCAAGTTAGAGGCAAGGGAAAAGAATTTTGTTTCTCACCTGCCTCCCTCCCAGCTCCTCTCCTTTCCTACTCTCAATACAATTTTGTTAGAAAAAGGGTAAGCAAGCTCCTGGATAACTCCCACCGTTAATGCCTCCTGCCCCACACCCACCCTCCTGTGGATCCTGGGAAATTCCAGTGCATGAGGAATCCACTCCTGGCCATAACATAAAAATAAACTATCAGAAAGCATTAGTGAATTTTTTCACCCCTATTTAGGGAATATTATTAATTTAAAAAAACAAAACGAAAACTTCACTTTGGTCCCCTCAAGAGTATTTATTCTTCACTGCTAAAGAATCTAAGTCCAGGACAGGTGCAGTGGTTCACGCCTGCAATTCCAGCACTTTGAGAGACCAAGGTGGGAGGATCATTTGAGCCCAGGAGTTCAAATCCAGCCTGGGCAACATAGCAAGACCCCATCTCTACAAAATATTTAAAAATTAGCCAAGTGTGGTGGTGCACGTGCCTGTAGTCCCATCTACTTGGGAGGCCAAAGCAGGAGGACAATTGAGCCCAAAAGTTAGAGGTTCCAGTGAGCAATGATTGTGCCACAGTACTCCATCTTGGGCAAAAGAGTGAGACCCCATCTCTTAAATAAAAAAAAAAGAAAAAGAAAAAGGAAGAATCTAAGTCCAAACATTGCGATGAGCTCAAGACAATTCAGCTGTTAAGAGCTACACTCAAATCTTAACAAAGTTGTCTCCATGGTGGTCTTTCTCAGCATTCCCTTCCACAAATGAAAATTCATCTCAAAGAGAAGCAAAGCACTCATTTACAAATTAGTTTCTTGCAGTTAATATATTGTCGCTAGGATTTAATACTCTCGTTATTTTTCATTATTTACAGCCAATGTTTTAATATCCCATGAAATGTTTCTTCTGAAATGATTTTAATCTTCTTATTTAGCTTGTTCTAAACTCAACCACTTTGCAATAATAAACCTGCTCCCTCCAATTAACTGTTCATGGGGAATGTGGAGGAGGAAAGAAAACTTCTCCTTCACCCCCAGAAGGTTCACTGAAAGGCCAACCCACAATAAGGCATATTAATAAGAGAAAGAGATTACAGATTTGTTTATCATCTGTACAGGGAGAATCACAGAGTGATTACCCAATATCCCAATGGAGTCCAGAAGTTTATATACCCTCATTGTAGAGGGGAGGGGAGGTGAGGAATTATAGGTAATTCTTTTTGGGGGCAGTAAATGGTTACCTGGGAGGATGAATAGATATTTGGGAGAATGAATAAATGGGGGAAACAGATTGACTTGTAAGTGATTCTCTTTGGAAATTAAATTAACCTGAGAGACAGGTATTATCTTTAAAATGAGTTGGGCAAGAGTGATTGCATTCTTGATCTTCTTTCCTGCAACATATTCAGATAACAGGGAGGGGAAGGGAAGGCAATTGTTCTTTTTGTTGGGTCTCATCTGTTTTTTTGTTTTGTTTTGTTTTGTTTTTGTTTTTGTTTTTGTTTTGAGACAGAGTCTCGCTTTGTTGTCCAGGCTAGAGTGAGTGCCATGGCATCAGCTTAGCTCACAGCAACCTCAAACTTCTGGGCTCAAGCGATCCTCCTGCCTCAGCCTCCAGAGTAGCTGGGACTACAGGCATGTGCCACCATGCCCGGCTAATTTTTCCTATATATTTTTAGTTGTCTAGCTAATTTCTTTCTATTTTTAGTAGAGACGGGGTCTCGCTCTTGCCCAGGCTGGTCCAGAACTCCTGACCTCGAGCAATCCTCCTGCATCAGCCTCCCAGAGTGCTAGGATTACAGGCGTGAGCCACCACGCCCGGCCTTGGGTCCCATCTGGTTTTATGCAAACAGAGGGAAAGCCCTTTCCAATGCCTATTGATCTCTAAGGACCTTTAATTCAAAACACTCTTTATACTAAAGAGTCATATTTTGGGGTGAAATTCCCTGAGCCCCTTCAGAAACCCACACTACCCTTCAAAGAAGTTATTACCAATATGAAGTGTTCATATTAGTAGGGTCGGGGTGGGGGGACAAGATGCCAGCAGGCTCAGTATTCACAGTTCCATCAATTCCCTCCTAATTATGAGCTTGAATTCTCATAATTATGAGCAGCAATACCTTCTAACTGGTACCTTAAAACCTGCCAAATAAATATTTACACATCCCAAACATTATCCATTCACCCCATGACCCGGACTACAACAGTACATACTAGAAATGTATTTATTAAATTAAATAGCTCTTATTGATATGCTCACCAAGAAACTATCACTGTGCAGGGCATTGGAGATTAAAAGATGTATAAACCACAGTCACAGGTCTTCAAATCTCACAGGCAAGCAGAGCAAACTCCACAGGAAAGTTATTTCCAACAAAAGATATAATTGAAAGTTCTGTGCACACAAAAATATCAAAATCATTGCAAGATTAATTGCCAAATAAGTACATTCAACAGTTCAGAACAGTAAGAGACCACTTTGGGCTAGAATGAGCTGGGAAGGCTTCACAACTTTAAAGACGCTTAGGCAAAACCTTGATTAAAGTGCAGGGGTTGAGTGCATACAAACAGAGGAGGGCATTCTTAGTAATTACAAGTCAGTGATTAGAACAGCTATTATGTGAGTACCAATCAACTCAGGGCATTACCTATACAGTTGACCCTTGAACAACCCCCTAATGTGAGGGTTAGGGGTACCAACCCCCATGCAGTCAATCCAGGTATAAATTTTGGCTCCCCAAAAACTTAACTACTAATAACCTACTGTTGACTAGAAGCCTTTCTGATACAAAATAGTGGATTAGGACATATTTTGTGTGCTATGTGTTTTATATACTATATTCCTACAATAAACTAAACTAGAGCAAAGAAAATGTTATTAAGAAAATCCTAAGGAAGAGAAAATATATTTACTATTCATCAAATGGCAGTGGGTTATCACCAAGGCCTTCATCCTCATTGTCTTCAGGCTGAGTTGTCTGAGGAGTAGCAGGGAGAGGAAGCGTTAGTCTTGCTGTCTCAGGAGTGGCAGAGATGGAAGCAAATCTGCTGTAAGTGGGAAGTTCAAATCCATGCTGTTCAAAGGAAAACTGTACTAACTTATGTATATTTCAAAACTTGCAACAAATAGGTTTTATATCTTAACTTAAAGAAATAAAACAGGCATAGAGAAATCACACGATTAGTGGCAGAGCCGTAATTAGAACACACTCTTACTCCTAAGTAAATCTTGCCTCTCTGCTATGTTACGTTCCCATTTAGTGCGAGGTGGAGGAAACTAAGTGAGAACCAACCTGAAGACAAGATATTTAAGTAGACCAGTTGGACTGTACGAAAGGGCCCAAGACATTGAACCAAGAGAAATAAAGATACAAAGACAGACGTTAGAGGGCTCTGAATACTATGCAGTATGGAGTCACCTAGTAGTTTAAAAAGCTCACTTTGGTTGTCCAATCAAAATTTATTAGAGGAGAAAAGCCTGGAAATAGGAAGACAACTTAGGACACAGTTCAACAAACATTGCAGTATCCCATGTGCAGTGGCTAATGGCTTGCATTAGGGCAGTAGCAGTGGGGGTGGACAAAAGATACAAATGTGAGAGGCACCGTGAAAGAGCAATTGGCAGGAGGATTTGGCAACTAGTAGAGACTGACCAGCTTATCTGCATCTGCTTTTCCTCCAGAATATTTCTCAAACACCTTTGCAGTTACATTGGTTGGGTGCCTGCATTCCAGCCAAAGGAGCAGGAGATTAAGTGAAAGGCAGGGCACCATTTCCAGATCTAACCCCAAAACCTCCCACACCTCATCTTCTGGGTTCTTTTCCTTTTCTCTCAGCAACCACAGAACCCATGAGATGATAGAGCCGAAGGATGGAAAGAGCTCAGGTCCCTTCTCCCTATTCAAAGAATAGCTACCCAGTGACCAGGAACACTCATTTGGGACTTAATATAATTGAGAAATGTACTGCTATCATGAACCATTGTCTGTATTTTTTTTTTGTTTTTTATATCAATTAGCATTATCTTAACTAACATAGCAATAGATCACATGGAGAAATGAGATTAAGCAAGAAGAATGATTTGAACCTCAGTGTCAGGAATGACCATTTTTAATAAGGAGTTGGTAAAAGGTAAATAAAGATCTGAGTGTATTAATTAATTAATTGCTAGTTTTCACTTAGAACATGTCAAAGAGAAGGCAACAGCAGAGCAACTAAATTGAAATATCTGGAGGCTGGGCATGGTGGCTCATGCCCATAACCCTAGCACACTGGGAGGCCGAGGTGGGACAATCACTTGAGGTCAGGAGTTCGAGACCAGCCATAGCAAGAGCAAGACCCCGTCTCTACTAAAAATAGAAAGAAATTAGCTGGGCAACTAAAAATAGAAAAAAATCAGCTGGGCGTGGTGGCACATGCCTGTAGTCCCAGCTGAAGAAGATGGTTAAGAGCTTGAGTGGGGTGAGAGGGACACGGAGACCTTACGTAATAAAAACAAGACTTTGCTGATTATCAGGACTGAATTGCATGCAGGGTGGAAGAAGGGTTGGGCTCACTAGTCAGATTCTGGGATCACTGCACCCCAGTCCTTCACACAGCAAAAGCAAGGGCCTTCTTTTATACATGAATACCACTTAAGACCCTCTCCAGGAGCTCTCTCTGGGTCAGAACTGGGGAGAGAGGAAAGATGAGACCTCATGACCCTCAGGCAGTAAAGATGAAGACGGAACTCATAAGCTAGTGAACCTTGGAGAGGCTACTTGGCAAGGATCCTCTTCAGGATCATCTGAACGAGATCATGGTATTTCTTCAATATAGGATCTATAATAGGGTTACAATATTTGACCATGGGAGGGAAACATTAAATATTTCTTTGTTAAGTATTTGCCTTTTAGAATATATGATGCAAAGTTCTGTTAACAACAGGAGTTCCTTTGATTATCACAAGAGGTCACAAAGAGAGTGAACTACGAAATAGCTATTGGATTTAGTAGCTAGATGTCTTTAAAGAAGATACACTGCAAAAAAACGGGAAGTAGGGAACCCGTCTGCAGTAGGAGAGTAAGATATTCCAAACCCTGTGCATGTACAAGTATTGACATAGAATTGAATATTTGTGTGTGTATAAATATGGAAAGATACATGCAAAGCCGTTAACGTGGGGGCGACTGTGGGGGAGGAAAAAGCAAAGACAAAAAAAGAAGTTGCACCAAAAAGGCACCTATGATATTATTGCATTTATGCACCTAAAAACAATTATATATGCATAAACACTGATAAAACGAAATTAAATTTAAATTGGAGGTAGCAGTTACATAGCACTCATTGCAAATGTTTGCCAGCTAAAAGAAAGAGCAAACTAGGATGCTAATTATAGGGGGAAGATTGGTTAAATTGAAGGTTTTAGCAATTCCACAGAAGAACTAGCAATATTTTTATATCAATTTTTGTGAATAACAGGAAGAACATAAGTTTAATATTCATATGACTATTTTTCATCTGAGGGAAAAGAAGCCAACAAAAATTGTAAATCATTTTTTTCAACTGTCTTATTTGCTGTATCATTTAGATTGAACTGACTTCACAAACTTAAGAACAGTATCATTTACTGGGCAAAATGTTTTTAAGTTATCGGATGTTACTCACCACCAGTTACCTAAAGAAGGGGTCACTGGCTTAAATCCCATTTTTACAGACAAACACACAAAGGTCACTCAATAATTTATTTAGGGTCCTTCAGAGCACCTGTGCCCCATCCTTTGCAGAATCTGCTGAGCGTTCTTGGATCTAAGGGCTTTCTCCAGTTGGGAGCCCTCAAGCAATGCTTGCTACTACTACTATAATTACAAATTTAAAAGGTGAGGGGAGAAGACGAAGGCTACTTCTGAGCAGAATCCCAACACACTGTTATAAAATGAAGCTCCCCAGAGAGTTCCCAAGCCACAAGTTCTCCAACCAAGTGCAGGGGCCACTTAACTGGGTAATTTTGCTATTATTTCTTCTGTGGGGGAGAAGTAGTATCTTTCGCTCACCTATCCCAAGGTTCACAGCTGATACCCCTATAACAAAAGACAGATTAACAAAAGAAAAGCATAACAAACTTATTTAATAAAAGTTGTACATGGCATGGCATGGAAGCCTTCAGGAATGAAGACCCAAAGAAACAAGGGAAAACTATTTTTATGGACAGGCAGATAGAAGTTTGATTGAAGGACAGAAAGGTATGATCTGGTAGTAAACTGGGGGCAATTTAGTAAGGCTTGTTTGTTCGGATTCTTCTTGGCCTCCAGGAATAGGGCAGGATCTGTCTGGAATGAGGATCTTATGAATTACTTTCAGGGAAGGTAGGTTAGAGAATTCTCTTACGGACTGCTTCAAGGGAGACAGGCAGAAGAAGGTCAGAGAATGACCCTCCTCTTCTGCAATTTTCTCAATTTCCTTCAACTTAAAATACTCGCTATGCCAAGGTGCTATGTTTTGGAGCAACATACCAAAATATCTACTACATCACTGCCCTCGAAGTTCCCCAAAGCAGTCAGCTTAGATAGTCCCCAGGTACTCACTATAGGATACAAAGCCTCAGAATATCAAAGCTAGAAGGATTCGGAGAGATTCTCTAAATCAAGCCCTTTCCATTTCTGGGCATGCAAACCTTTATATCACCTGCTGAAGGTCAAGAACTGGTCACCATACTGCCCCCTTCTGGCCATGTGATCTCAAACCCAGGACTTAACCTCTCTGTACCTAAATCTATCTGTAGAATGATCACTATAATTGCTGCCCAGACAGTATATGCAGTTTCTAAACATCTCTTCAGATGTCTGATACCCCAGTCCCCAAAATATTCTTGGAACTTCTCTACCCAGCTGGGGAAACCATATAGAGCAGTTTCCAAAACATTTTGCCTATGAGAACCCTCACCTTACATTAAAAATTGTTGAGACTCCTCCCCCATTATGGTAGATGTTTGTTTTGTAACTGTTGACTAAAAAGATAATGGCCAAAAGCTTCTAGTGATTTTAGCCACTTTTGAGAATACATTTGCACTTTGCTATTTGAAACAGTATCTATACACAGTTGAAAAATAAAATTACTGATCTGTGGGTTCCACTGTGGGCAGCACTGGTTGTCTGACAGATTTGCCACACCTGGCATTGATGTTAACTCCCTTCCAAAGATATTTAGTCCTCAGACTGGGAACCACTGACCAGAGATATTTAACTTAATTAGGTAATTATTATCCTTAGAAAGTTAATTTTTCCTGTAGTCTCCTCACTTAATGAAATAGGGTATTAAATGCCACTGCTGTTAAAAGAGCCACACATAATCTGACTTGGTTGATGTACGCACTGTAGATTACAAATACAGAAATCCTTTACTCACCTTCATAGCACAACTATATTCTGATAAAGATTTTATAAAGCAATTGCTTAAAGGGCAGAACTCATGTTTTGTTATTTGCGAGTTTTCCCTTCTGCAAAGCCTCATTAAGCACAAGAAGCTGAGCAGCAGTTAAAAAAAAGAACAAGAAAAAAGGAATGAAACAAAACTGCCTTCCCAAATCTAAGAGTTCAAATGAGATTGCATACAAATTGCTGGGGTCTCTCTTCTTTCAGCCTGGCAGCTATTATTCCTACTTCTATGTGACTTGCATCACAAACAAAGGAACAGAACTCAGAGACAAAGAGCCATGACTGGTGAAGACAATAACATCTTGGTGTACGTTTGCTTGGGCAGTCTACCAGGGTAATCGCTGCCTCACAAATTTCTTCCACATGCTGCTGTCCATCATACTAGTGGCTTTTATGAAATGGGGGAAAATGCCATCAGTTGTCATAGAAACAATAGCGATATGTGCCACCTTTGTGCAAGCAAATAGGAGAGGCTTGCTGCTGCTGTTGGGCCACTGTCCAAGGACCCAGATTGAGAAATACCAACCAGCTTAAAAGGGATCCCCTGAATTTCTGCCAAGCAAGCAAATCTATGCCCTTCAAGCAGGCTGTCAAATATTTGCTTGGGATTGAAGGTTAATTAAAGTACAACCCTGGATGTGGGAACACTGTGGGAAAGACAGGTTACTCAATCCCAAATTCCCTTCTCCGAGGTCTAACGAGGCAACTATAACCTTCGTATACCAAGGTCAACCTGTGGGGAACAGCAGGGTGCAGGGTGTTCAGCCCTCAGCCGATGGGGTCTGTTCTCATCAGGAGCCACTGTGATCATTTCTAAGCGACTGTAATTAAGCTGATGATTAAGGTTAGCACTGGGACAGGAAACATCCCAAGGGTGAGGCTGAGTTGCCAGAGATCACGCTAATGGAGTGCAAGGCCGAGTGGCTGTGGCTTTCCTTCAACTGATGGCCTCTCTCAGACTGCTGCAAAATGGTTTCCCTCATAAATCAGTAGCCCCTACCCTTCAACAGCAGGCTCTAAATGGCTGGCAGTCCCTGGCGGCTTACCCAACACAGAAAGTGTCTGCTTGACAGAAAGGACACAGCAACCTTAAATATGTTAAGCTCATGTGAAAATACAGGTCCTACGGGCTGGTGGAGAAGAGATCTCTGTTGGCAGAACTTCTGGGAGTCTCTCTCCCACTCTTCATGCTGTTTCAATCTGTCAGTCCTGAGACTGAGAGTATCCAAGCATTGTGGAGAGAGATCAGCGAGCCAGGACTGGAGGCTTGGGGTTTGTAGGTAAAGTCACGGTGGTACAAGGTGGGCAGTCGGTCTGTCACCAGACAAAAGGTGAAGGTGACAACATGTAAATTACAGGTTAAAAGACAGCACGATGGTAGTTGCTGCCGGTGCACTATGGTAGATTAATCGCATGTGGGAGGCAAAGGAAGGCTTCCCTTGAGGAGAGATGCTGCTGGGTTTGGAAAGACAAGTAGAAGTTAGGCCAGTTTCAGGCAGTTGGAACAGCACATACACAGATCTAAACATAACATAGGCTATGTTCAAGAGGAATACTGGTGGTGCAGTCTAGAGGGAGTATGTGGTAAAAGTGAATAGCTAGAGACTCAATCTTGAAAAATAATAACAGCTAAGAGTTATATAACGCACATTGCCAAATTCTGTTCTATGAGCTTTAGATATATTAACTCGTTTAGTCTTCATGACAACTCTATGAGTAAGATCACCATTTTACAGATAAGGAAACTGAGGCCCAGAGATCAAGGTCACAGAGTTAGCACACAAAAGCACCCTATTTGAATGCGGTCAGTCTGACTCTAGGGCCTATGCTCTTAATCACTACACAAAACTGTACCATTCTACAGCTATGGTCCCCAGGCCCGGGCTGCAGACCAATACCAGGCTGTGGCCTATTAGAAACCCAGCTGCAAAGGCTCCACCTCCTCCCACATTCTGTGGAAAAATTGTAAATTGTCTTTCATGAAACTTAGGAACCGAAGCACAGCAGGAGGTGAGCGGTGGGCGAGTGAGCAAAGCTTCATCTGTATTTACAGCCGTTCCCCATCATTCGCATCACTGCCTGAGCTCCGCCTCCTCCCCCACCCGCCTTCCGTGGAAAATTTGTCTTCCATGAAACTGGTCCCTGGTGCCAAAATGGTTGGGGACTGTCTACAGTCTGGTGAAGGGCGATCATAATTTGGAATTTGAACTTTACTCCAAAGGTGATGAGGAGCCCTTGGAGGGTTTTAAGCTGAATAGGAACAAATCATTGTCCTAAATCTTTTCTGAAGAAAGTCTCTCCAGAGGTGTGTGAAGAAGGTCAAAAGGGGTTAGACTGGAGTGATGTGCCAAACCTAGTACACCTGGGACCTGAAGGCACACCAGACCTCTTTGGTTTAAGTCAGTACAAGGAGGAGGTCCCCGAGTGTGTCCACATCGTGAGGTCTGGTTGTACCCGACAGGCTGGAGCACTGCCTGAGAGGACCAAGTAACTCGCATCAGGAGGACCCAGAGGTAGGCACCCAGAGCAGTGTCCAGCATTCAGGAACAAGACTCTGGTCCCAGGATAACTGGGCATGAGGCACGTGAGAGAAGGTGATGAAAAAATTCCTGAAAGTCTGAGAGTGTTGAGCAGGGAAAGGAGTGAGAAACCCAGGCCTTGGCAGGGACAAGACCAAGACAAAGTGACCACAAGAGAGGTGTAAGCAGAGCTTGGGCACAAAGAAGGAGGCAAGAACCCAGTTCCTAGAAATGGGTCTTAAAGTCTTATAAAGTGAAAGGGAGACCAACAGAGACTGACTTTGTACAGCAACAAATAAGCTCTCAGTTCAAGGGTCCCACTGTTAAGAATTTCAGGCGGACCTCAAATACTGGTTGAGGAGGAGGCTTAGTGGCCTTGGATGGGCTGCAGGAGAAAGCAGCCAAGCGGCTTGCTACCCTGAATATGCAGCACAGACCTAGACCTGAGCCAGACTAACCCCCCACACCCAGATGTTCTTGCCGCAGGGCCTGGACACTCGGAACAATGATTTAAATAGAATCTAAAAACAATCTGAATGAGAACACTAGAAACAGTCAAATGTCTGAGCCTAAGAGACTTGTACTTAGTCAGGGTTCTCCAGAGAAACAGAACCAACAGGATTGATACGGAGAGGTTTATTATGAGGGACCGTCTTACACGATTACAGAAGCTGAGAAATCCCATGACCTGCTGTGAAGATCAGCAGGAAAACAGGTGGTGCAATTCCAGTCGAAGTCTGCAGGCCTGAGAACTAAAACAGACAATGGTATAAATCGCAGTCTAAGGGCAGGAAGAGACCCATGTCCTCACTCAAGCAGGCAGGCAGGAAGCGAGCAGGGGCAAATTCCTCCTTCCTCCACCTTTTGTTCTATTCTGGTCCTCATCGGGTTATTGGGTGATGCCCGCCCACATTGGAGAGGGTGGATCTTCTTTACTCAGTCTACTGGTTAAGTGGAATGTCCTCACTGACACACTCAGAAGTAATGTTTATCAGCCATCTGAGCATCCCCAGCCCCCTCAAATTGACACATAAAATTAATCATCACAGAACTTAAGGCCAACAAATGGATTTTGGATGCTGCTGTTGGGTCACAGTCTGAAATGTTGGTTCTTGGTGCACTCTTGGCCAAAGAATGACCAGACACACTGAAAGCAAAGTAAACATGAAAATGAGGTTTACTGAGGAGAGGAAGACAGGATTATAGATCAAGAACTAGGTATAGGTTTACAGAGTGAGAACAAGATACATACGCCATAGATGGTGACTGGACCCATTGTCATAGCAAAAGAGACCTCGGTTGTGGTCTGGGTCTTGTTTTATAGTGTCTAGATTGGACCTGCCTCGTGGCCTCACCATGGAACCACTTTGATGGACAGTTGGGAGTTATAACCTGAGTCTTACTACACATGCAGATCTCCCACGAGCCTCTCTGAAAGCCAGTTGTTCTAGGTCCCTTTCCAGACTCTATTGTACCTGTGCTGCTTGGCCCAGGGACTAGAGAGTCCTCAGCATTCTTTTGCAATTGTCGTGCTAAGTTCTGATTGGCAGATTCATGGGATGTTCCCTCCTCCCCCAGGTGTGGCAACCACCTGCCTTGTCCCCAGGAACAACTAGAGGTCCCTAGCTGTCTACCTAACACTGCCATGCCAAGCGGCCTTTCCTATCTCAGGTTTGTCAGGTGAAGCTTCATCTGGCTTTTCTCAGTAGTATCAGCAAGTCCACAGGAGCAAGGCCATCTCAGACATATGGCCTATAAATGGGTCAGGCAAAGAAAGAAGTTGGAAGAAGACTAGCCAGGGTATCCCACTGGGATTTTGACAGGTAGAAGCCATGACAGAGCTCTGCTGAAAGCTATACAATACAAGCTCTGTGAGTCTTGAGCAAGCAGTGCAATCTCCTGATTCCCAAGAGGAGGTTGAACCAGTGGGTGATCAGAAATGACATTGCCGTGTGAAAAGCATCAAGAGGGAAGTAGAGAGAGCACAAGTTTGGGTATGTTTATTTATTTAGGAAATACTTCTTGAGCTCCTACTATGTGTCATGTACTCTTTTGGGGATGCAGCAGCAAACACTGGCTCATTGGCATGAAGTGGAAGGAAAGTATCTTAACACTCAATTTTTGGAAATGAAAACAAAATGGGGGTAAGGAGACATATTCCCTGTTATCCAGAAAACAACAGAGCAGCTTTAGAATTTTAGCCCATTGTGAGGGACTGGCAAAACCCCAAAACCAAATGAACAAAGAAACTCAATTATATCATAATGACAAATCAAGAACAGCTGTGGAGTGGCTCATGCGTCTTCTGTATTTTCTTTCTTATTACTCTAAAGTCAAGACAACAGCTCTGCAGTTATAAACCATCACTTAAATATGCGCGCACTAAGGACTGGAGACAACCTGGCCCTGAGGAGCAGCACATCATCGGCATTCACTGCCTTGAATCCGTCATCACAAATCCACCGCTTAAATGATTTCGCCCTTCCCCTTCCTCCGCGGTGGAGCATTTTCCATTTGAATTTGTTGCTTAGAATAACTATGTGAGTATCTCGGTGTAAGCTGAGAAACGGTGTCCCTTGTGTATTTTTAAAATTATAAAACATGTCTTTCTTCCATCCACAGGCATGTGTTTCCCGGTACAGATCTCCACACAATCCCCTGCCCTGCTCCCGACCCCCAAGAGTAGAAAATGCTCTGAACATTTAAAAACTAATGAAGCCTCATTATTCTGAATTACACTTTTTGGAAGATGCAATCTTTTAACTTGTGTTGGGATGAAATTTATAAAGCAAGATTGCAGAAAGGTGGGCACACCTTCCCCCCGACCCCCATAAGGCACCTGATACATTAATTCTTTTCGGAAGTTAAATATTCCTTTTTAGGGGCAGCTAAGACAAATGCAAAACTCCAGATTATCCTGCGCCCACCACCGCATCCCCAGATGTCCTAATGTGGGTGTGACTCACTGTCAAGACGACTATGCTGTGCCTGGGAGAGAGAAAAGAGTGGGAGGTTTTGTTGTCACCCCAGCCCGCCCCAGTATTCAAGGCTGTATTAAGTTGTGGCCTTCACCCCCTTTCTTTGCAAAACCCCGCTGTGCAGGAATTCGGGCCCTGCCCAGCTCAACAACGAGGGTCTCCGCGGGTGCCGGAGTAGCCGAGAAAGAGGCGGAACGCAGATGCGGCCGAGAGATCAAAGGTGGTCGGCCCGACTGAGGGCGCTGGGGTGGGAGGAGGAAGTGGGGGCGGGCGGGGATTCCCTGCTCACCCCGGGCGGCCGCCTCTGCAAAGGGCGGCGGGAGCACGGCGCGGAACCGGAGGGCTGGCTCGGCACTCAGAGCCAACGCCTTTAACGCGGTGCAGCTTGTCAGCGATAAAACCTGACGTGCGAAAAAAAGAACAAAGCCAGGCGGAAGGCTAGTGTAGATCAAAGGAAGGGGGCTGGAGGAAATGCCAAAGAGAAATGCTTCGGCCCTGAACGCTTTCGGAATTTGAGATGCTGATACAGCCGCCGCCGCTCCACCTGCAACTCCGAGCGTTGCCGTCTCTTTAACTGCCACTTTGATACCACAGCCTTTTGAAGTCGCTTTTTATACATGTATTTGTAATTTACTTCTGCAACAGATCGCACTTACTGGGCTGCTGTTCGCTCTCTAGCGGGGCTGCCCTGCTGGGCGAGACGAAGGCAGGTCCGTCTGCGCCCTCTCCTGGTACTGCTGCGAAGCTGCAGCAAGCAGAGCTGAGAAGAGAAAGCTGGTGTATTCCCCGAGTTTGGTGCGGCAAATTTTTATTAACGTTTATCCCTTACCCGTGGTTATCAAACTTTAGTGTTTACCAGAATCGCCTGCAGGGCTCGTTAAGACAGGCTGTTTGGGTCCCGTCCCCGGAGTTTCTGATTCTGTGGGTCTGGAGTGGAGCCCAATAATTTGCATTTCTAGCAAGTTCCCAGGCGATGCCGGTAGAGGACACTCCCAGAACCACTGCCTTGTGCACGAATCACTGGGTGCCGTGGGAAGGCATTCACTGAATCAGTGAACCTTATTCTAAAGCAGAAAGGGCACTTGGAGATGAGTGGACTGAAGAAGGTTGCCGCTTGCCAGGGTATTGTAGGGGATGAAATATTTTTTCTCAGCCACCCCCTAGGTTCATGGCTGAGGCCCGCATAACAAAAGACAGATTAACAGGAGAAAAGCATCCAGGTCTTTATTAAATAAGTTTTACAGAACATGGGAGCTTTCGGAGATGAAGACCCAAAGGAACAGGGGAACCTGTGTGGTTCTATGCTTAGGTCTGATGAAGAGCGGTAGTTGCGGGGAAGTAGCTCAGACAAGGGGATATGACTTGGTGGCGATACACCCGCGGAACCTCGCAAGGCCTGCTTGTCCAGATTCTCCTTGGCGTCTCTGTGTCTTGGCCTCCTTTCCTCTGAATATAGGAGAACGCCTCTGAAATGAAGGGCTTATGACCTATTTTAAGGGTAAATCAGCTACATTTAAAGGCCCATTTCAGGGGATAAGGGACAAGGGGAATTCTTTCTGGAGTCTGCGGCCTAAATCTGCCATTTCCTCATGTGCCAAGGTGCTGTATTTTGGGGTAGCGTGTCCTGGGTCCCATCAGCTCCCACGCAACCAAGCAGACTGTGACCCTCGTCATCTGTGTGGCAGTTAGACGTTCATGGTGGTCCCTCCCACTAGACTGCTGGGGCGGGCGCAGCGATTATGTCTTTTGCACCTCCGTCCCTTCAGGTTTAGTACAGCACCTAGAACAGAATGGGTCCTCAATACATAGGCTGGAGGAGTGAAAGCAGAGGCATGGAAGGGAGAAGGTCTATGTCACAGCGCCACATAAAATGGAAAAGAGCAAGAGTGCATGAGACCAAAGAGCATCTGAAGGCCCTAGAGACATCATTGATCTCAACCTGGGCCAGGCCACACGTCCTGGAAGAGATGACCACAGAATCCCAGCAATCCTGGAACAAATCATAAACTTTGAATTGTCATGGTTGGGAGGGACCTTGGAAATTGCACAAAGACGCAGAAAGGTAGTATGAATTGCTTTAGCCAAATAACAGGAAATAGTATTCAGGTCTTCAGACTCATTATGCAATGGTATTTTCACCACCCGTTATGATAAAGATACTGGATAAGCCCAAGGATGAAAAGGTGCGGCTGAAAACAGGAAGAGAGCCTCCCAATGGCAGTGCTAGCTATGGCCACTGTGGGGGTGTGCTGCTTACATTTCCCTCCAATAAATAACTTGCTGCCAGCTGCAAGGAGTGCAGGTAGCTGACAGCCTACAGCTGCTAGAAACTTCAAGCCTCCCCTGGGCGTTTGCGTCTTGGCTGCACTCAACCTCAGGCCCCCAGCCTCAGTGCAGCAGGTGGACTAGGACCTGGTCACTTATGCCCAATATGAGACCATGCTAACGGGCAATGTTGAGAACTCCCAGTTGGGTTAGCTGAGACAGTTTGGAACTCTATAGCAGTCTGAGGCTTTCCCTGCACAATTCTGCTTCTCCCTATCTTTTTCAGGCCTTACCCTTCATTAAACCTCTTATACTCCGAACCCCATCTTACCATCTGTTTCATGGAGGACCTAACTGACACATTAGCCAAAGCCACAGTGGGCCTCCAGAGGCAACAGTGGGAACCACAGGGGAAAGGGGGGTCCCACTTCTGATGGCGAGCACCAAAGCCAGAGGTCCCGGCAGTGATTTCTCACAAGGCCATAAAACAGGCTTCCTTGGAGAGAACAGTAACTGCTAAGGGCATCTTCCATGCCATAAAGGATCAGGTATCATTTTTTTTTTAAAAAAACCTGAGTCTCTGGAGCTATAGATCATGTGACCTTGCTTTCCTACCATGGAAGAATTTCTGAGACTCTTCCTTTGTATGTGAGGGAATTTGGATAAAGAAAGGGAAGTCAGGAGTTCTGAAAGAGAGATCCCCATCATTTCAATTTTTAAAGGCAAGTTCCCTTAGCTCCAAACTTCATGCTGCAATCATTCACGCAAAATCATATCCCGATGCCCAGTGAGCACTCTCAGTGAGTAAAGGGAGAAACATCAGACCTTCCCTCCCACAAGCATAGCCTTTCACCCATGTATCCTCTTCTACCCCACTGCCAGCATCAGACTTCTTTCTCTTTTGGTGAAATATTCTTAAAAATGCTAGGAGAATTGAAGGATTATCTACGCTTACAATTTCATATGTTCTCAAATCTACTGAAAAATTTCAGATTTTCTGACATCCTCAAACCTATTGGTTAAAAAGCCTGAGGTGAGATGGGTGAAAAGCAAACAAAACAAGGGGGCTTATCTTGAAAGATCTTGCCCAAATATTTCTTCAGCGTTGTCCACCGGCAAGCCACCTTTGAAGCCTGAGACATATGAGAGATGTCAAATGTACCTCAAATGTATTTTCCCACCAACTCCAACCTCATAGGGCTAAATCCCTTCAAGGTTCCAAAGAGAGAAGAGTGATTCACCTCCAGTTGAGAACAATGAGAGGAGATGCCCTTTGGGAATTTACTAAAAAATTAACCATACTTCATACTTTATAGATTTACTTAGCCCGCCATTCATTATTGCAGACTAATTTTTAATCCAACTTCTTCAGCAAGCTCAAACTCCAGATGCATGCTTAAATGTGTCCTACCAACCCTTGCACCATTCATAACATCTCCAAAAGAGCACCCTAAGTATACCTTTAACACACTGTCTTCTACTGCGACCACCCTTGTTATCCCACCCGGCTCGCAAAAACACATTTCCCTGATAAGTGTTTGAGGTGATAGATATGCTAATTGCCCTGATTTGATTATTATACATTATAACATGTGCTGAAATATCACATTGTACCCCATGAATATGGATAATTATGTGTCAACTAAAAATAATAATAAAAACCAAAAAGAAAAAAGAGAGAGACATTTTCTTGGTCAGAATAGACGTAGGGGCATACACTGGACCAGACAGTAACTCTAGTTTAGCTCTTATTATCAAAGACAGTTTAAAATTAGGTCCATTTTCTTTGCCTCCAGCCTTTTATAGAACCCTGGGAATCAGAGGGCTGCTAACGAGGCACCTGGTTTGTCTACCACCTTTAATCAGGGTCATGCTTAACCTTCCAGACAAAGGAGAATCTATGTTTAAAAATAATTCTCAAGATACTGAAGGAATAAAAGAGGTCATCTCATTAACTATGCGGTAACGGACATGTGTGCACACAAACGATCTTGCCGTTGGCTGTGCTACCCGTACAGACGCAGAGTGCACGAAAGCACTGTGCACAGGCCTGGGAGCTCATCTGGGACATACTGTCAGGAGATAAGTACATAATGGGGCAGAAGTTAGAAAGCATTTCCCAGTTTGATAAATGAATCAAATTGACTTTCCGAAGTCTTCCGGGAACATGCGTAAAAACCTGGGAAAAGGAACATCCATCTCTAAGCAGCTATGATCAACTGTCTGGGTATTTCCTGTGAATTCGCAGCCAGTGAGGCCATTCACTGACCCAATTGTGCATATTATGCCACTAACTCGAACAGGACACTCATTTCCAGGAAATCTACTGAGCCTGAATCATCGTCACTGTGATAAGCATAAAAGAAGAGGGCATGAGGATTTCACCTGGATGAAGCCTTTGGCCTGGCTCTAGAGAGTTGTTTGCTAGGCATCAGCCTGGAGTAGTTCTTCCAGTCTTCATGACTCTTCTTGAAGGAGGATAATGATTTCTTAACAGAGTATGCTGGAAAAAAACAAAATCTCATGGGTGCTCCTGTGGCAATTAATAAAACTGAACGGGAATTCCAGGTCAGTAATTTACGGCATACACATCTATGGGGAAGCTGTTTAACCTTTTGGACACTTACTTTTCTCATCTGTAGAATGAAAGTACTATCCTCTGCCTTACGGGTGGCTGCGAGGATTGTATGAAGTTCAGCACAGCAGTGGGTTTAAGAGCTGCTCTTTGGCACCAGATTCCTTGTGTTCACAATATCTTCTTACCAGCTGTGTGATTTGGGGAAAGTTACTTACCCTCTCTATGCCTCAATTCCTCATAATAATAACACCTATTTATGGTACTATTATGAGAATGACATAAATTAACAGAAGTAAAGCACCAAAAGCAGCACCTGGAACATATTAAGCACTCCAAAAGTGTTCATTATTATTATTATTGTACATAAAAAAACAAGCACAACACCTTCACTGCGCATTCTAGACACTAGAGACTCTCTGTCCAGGATTGCAGACTACAGGGCGAAATGTTAGGCAGCTTTATTCAGTCCTAGTCATTTGCCAGTCCCTCTCATAAATCAGGATTATAGCAAAGGATGGTCCCTTCATGTGCATGAGCTCAGACTTCTTTGCCTCATTTCCCAATGGAAACATTTCAAACTCGGCCGACTCCAAACCTAACATAATTGATTTCTAAAGCCCTCCTGACAAAAAATATGCATCCCTTCAACCCACCTGGTCCCAACCAAAAATTATACCCCCCCCACCTCACTGACCTACCCACATGCCTCAAATCCCCATAGTTCCATAATTCAGCAAATATTTGCAAAGCTGCAGCCACATGTAAAGCAATAAGAGGAACACAAAGAAGAAGAGGTCATGGCCCTGCTTCCAGGACCTGACAGCTAGGAGGGGAGAGGAGAAACAAAAGCCTTGAGAGAGAAACTAAGTGCTAAAGGAGAAATGAGATTCAGTAAGGGGAGCAGAAATGACTTCAGGAAGGGAATGGGAGTTGGACTTCACCTTAACTGATGTGTAGAATTTCAGTGGAAGTGATGCGAGCGGGGAATTCCAAATGGAAGAGTGGGAGCAAAGGTTTGGCCACTGGGAAGCTTGAGGCATATACCAGGAAAGGAATGTCATCTCAGTGTTTGTCATATCAGGCAGGAACTTAGGATACATAAAAAGTCAAAGTTGGAGATAAAATTGTAAAGATGTTCAACGCAGAACCGGAAGAGTGCCGGGACATAGATGAATCGGGGAGAGCCAATGAAGGTTGTTGAAAGGCAAGGAAGTGGCGTGATCAAAGCTGGTCCTTGGATGGTGAATCTCAATTTGAGAGAGGAGAGACAGGAGTTAGGAGACTTTACAACAGTATAAGTGAGAAATTAGGCTATTGGTGGGGGAGATGGGAAAATGAGAAGGACATGGAATGGAGTGGTCACAGATCTTGACCAATTATTGGGCATAAGGTGAAAAGAGAAAGAAATAAAAAATGCTCCTAACATCTTAAGCCAAGCTGCCTGATGGAACAATGTGCCCTGCAGAAGTAGGAAAAAATATTCTGGCTCTGGCAAGCAATGACGGACGACTTGGGTTTATCCCTCCGCGAGAGCGAGTACTGCCCTTTTTAGGCATCCTTTTATGAAACCGCAGTGGGAATTCCTTTATCAGCTCACTCTTTATTTACAGGAGTAGTCACTATGAAAATCATGGAGCCTTGGGACACTGAGTGAATAGGAAAGGATGGCAAAAGCAAAAAAAAAAAGGCAAAGATAGGAACAAATCTTCTCTTCCTTCCTCAAGTTTGTCTGACAAGCTTATCCTTTGCACGTGGGAGAAAAAAACAGATGACAGGAGGACCTTCCCCTACTACAATGTAATCCGCAAGGTCAGGATTTTGCTTCTCTTGTTTTGGTTACTGCTGTATCTCTAGCACCTAGAACAGTCCCTGGCAATGGTGAGAGCTCAGTAAATGTTCGCTGAGTGAAAGAATGATGCCCATTTCTAGGCAGATGAAGAAATAAGAAATAGAGGTCCCTCACAGCTAACTCAGGATCCCTCTCCCACCCCAGTAATCTACCCTGTTCATTCTTTTAATTCTTTTTCATCCTTGCCCAAAAAACACTAGAAATAATTCTCAAAGAGGCCTACTTTGTATTCTCACAGTCTTGCAAAGCTCTCAAGAATTGACAATTGCAGGCAGATATAACCAAGGAAAGGCAGCTCTCTGATGAGAAGGAAGCTGTTTGTGATGCCAAGCAAATCTGATCCCTCTCTGGGGAGGGAAGGTGGATTTGGAAGTATGCAACTATCTGACTTCTTTTCTAATTATATTTCCTATTTATAGACTCACTGAATTATTTTTATCCATGCCCTTTTAAAATATGATTGGTAGAAATTTGCCATTTGGAGACTGGCATGCCACCCTGAATAATGAATCTCTCTTGATGTTATAAGAAGGCACCTTACAACCAGTTTTAGGAAATCTGAGGAATGGGTTCTTCTACAGACTCTCATCAACATCACAAGATCCAGGACTAGGTGTAGGAAAGGGGCCATCAACATAAAATAATCTTCAGTGGTTAAAGACAGGGAGGTAAAAGGATGTTATTCAAAAGAGTAGTTGATGAATCAGGTTGATCTTGACATCAGAAGCCTTTAACATCAGACCCACCCATCCGGACTCATTAAGTTAAAATGTGTCTTATCTTCCTTTTCTGCTTCCTGAGACTTAATCATGGTTTCCTCAGTGAGTATTATCAGCTGCCTAAACTTTATAAGATAAAAGGATGTTTTCTTTTTATCTGAAACTGACTTCCAAACCTACAACTTTAAACTATGTAATACTTGACATGAACAACTCATCCCACTCTTGTCAAATGATACACTAGGGTCATTTATTACATGCCTACTGCATGCAAGACACAGTGGATATTCAGATACAGAATGAATAAGAATGTCTCTGCCCTAAGTAAACCACAATTCCCGTGTGTTGAAAGACACACAATGGGACACACTCTTCTATCACAGACCATATAAGTGCTGACAGCGAGTCAAGGTTTTTCAGCAGTGACCATTCAGGCTTAGCCTTTGTAGATGTGTTTTACTTTATCTCTGTCATGACCAACTTCATCCCTTCCAAGGAGATACAGGTGAGGAGATAAATTCTTTTGTTCATTTTATAAATATTTATTGCGACTCCACTCTGAGGAATGGTATTGACACTACTTCTCCGTAAATCTTAGTGAGGACTGTTGAGAGCAGCACAGCAGAGCCAGTGCTGAAGGTGGGGAAAGTTGTCAAGTTCTGGGGGGAAAAAGTTAACCAGGTGAGGAAACCAGGAAGAAACAAGGAAAATGGGGGTAGTGGAAGAGATGTGGAAAGGTGGAATCTAGGAGAAAGAGAGACAGGGAATCTAATTTAGAGACATGAAAACGCCAAGACACATCAGGATGCAGCGACAGAGGCCTCACATATGGTATTGAATAAATATTTGTTGATGAATGTACTAAGAAATTATTAATCAGATATGTTCCTTTCTAATCCTTATGAATCATATTTGTTCTCTTTGGAAACTCGCTACAATCTCTATTTAATTTCCCAGATCATCGTACATATGCTAGGTCCCCAAATCATAGTGTGTCACTCAGGCACTTTCCTGCTGCGAATAACTTACATCTTAGGTTACTTGCACTGTTTGATGTTAATACTGTAAATATACAAAGTAAGGCAAGAAAGTATCTCAATGTTGCAGAAAAAGATCCCATGGGGAACCCAAAAATAAATAAAGAAAGGTTCTTTGCTGGTTTGGAATTCAAAAGCAATCCTGGTGACCTGCTTATGCATCTCTGGTTACTAGCATCAGATTTCCTCATGGGAGAGAACGTGGATGGGTTGGTAAGTACCCAGCAAGGGCTGCTCCCACTGGCAGAGTCCTTGCTCCTGGGATCTCGCAGGTGGTAATTTACCACAGGACCTGGATGGCTGGGTCCCCACTGCGGTATGTCCACAGCAGCAGTTGTGAGGGGAACTCCCAGAATGTCACGAGCACTTAGGGTTCCATGGATTTTCACCAAGTTTATACGAACATAAGACAAACAAGTATCCACAGATAGCTAGGTAGCTCCGTGAGCAAAACATTGACACCATCATATGTCCACATCTGAACTCCTGAAATTCCAGCCCACCACCAGCTGCCACTGCAGCAAACCTGCCCTTCCCACAGCCTTCCCAGTCTCAAGTCCATCCTTCCAGTACTCAGTCCATAAAATCGGATTCATCCTGATTCCTCTCTTTCTCTCACATCACACGTCTGATCTGACAGGAAACCCTACTGACTCCGCCTTTAAAATATTTTCAGAAAGGTGAAACTTCTCACAATCTCCACCACTACCACTGTGGTGCAACCACCATCACCTCCGGCCTGCATCTATTTGCAGCGGTCTCCTAACTGGTCTCCATATATCTACTCTTACTTACCACCCACCCCCAAACCCCACCACCACCACTCAACACAGCAGCCAAAATTGTCCTTTTAAACATGAGTCAGATCATGTCATCTATCTGTTCAAAACTCTCTAGTAGGTCCCCATGTCTCTCAGAATAAAATCAAAGTTCTTAAACAGCCCACAAGACCTGTGATGGGATTAAGACCACTGGGACTTAATGATGCTATGTCTGAGGCTGTGAGAGGAGAGGAGGTGAAGGAATTGCCTGAGCAGAAGCCTGAAACAAGGGCAGATGGTAACTGCCTAGTTGGGGGACATATATCAGCAATCTGGGAGTACAGCAAAGCATGCTCCAACCTCAGAGCCTAAGGGGTCTCATGCCTGAAAAGCTGCGGGCGGCCTGACATGAAAACTTCTCATGGCTGTAGAGGTAGATTGCCATACGTCAGCCTGGGAGACGGGTCTCAAGGCTTCCGTTGTTTGAACACTGGGCCAAGCTCCTTCTCTCCCTTTCTCTCAACAATGCCTCAGTTAATGTAAAACCAGTCTCCCAGTGGAAAGCATGTAGTTTCTTTGTTCCTTCATCAAATGGGTCACAGCTACTGAAGTTAGAGATTGATATCCATGTACATAGCTTGAGCTTGGGATAAAATTAGTTAGTTTACCTTGATCAAAAGGATTGTGCCTACTAAAGAATTATGTGTTTTTCACTTCTAGAAAGGAGAAGGAAATTAGCTAATACACCTTGTGATTTTGGGGGGAGCCCCGAAACCTTTGATCGTTGCATCCCATGACTTTTTTCACATGAGATCATTGTATTTTGCAACATGGCAAAGAGAATAAAAAGCAAGTGCTGGGTTTCAGTCACCACCACCTTGGCACCAGAGTGTTGTTGGTCCCCTGACTTCCCCGCTGTCTTAAATACTATTTCTGTTTCTGTGTCTTTGTTTCATTCATCTCTTGCAATACAGTCTGCCAGGGGACCCTGTCTTTAATGGGGATGTCACGAACCCCCGATAGACCTAATGTGACCTGGTCCTTTCTACCTCCTGTCTCACCCTTGCACTCTCACTCACTCTGTGTCAGCCATGCTGGCCTCTTGGATGTTTCTGGAACATACCAAACATGCTCTAGTGTCCAGCCTTTGCACTGGTTTTTCCCTCCTTCTGAAATTCTCTTCCCCCAGAAATCCGCAGGACTAACTCCTTCAGTTCCTTCAATCTGCACTCATAGGTCTTCCGCTTAACAAACCACCCCACTGAGAATCCTCCCAGCAGTTCCAATCCCCACACCTGCCCAATGTGGGATTTCGTAACGTACCATATGATTTACTTATTTTCTACCTTTTGGGAATGTGGTTGGGTTTTTTTTTTTTTTTTTTTTAATTTTTGGTTTTGAGGTTCTGTTTTGGTTTTGTTTTTAATCTCTCTCCCCTACTATAATGAAAGCTCTGTGAAAAACCTAGAAAAATCTATGCAACTTGCAGATGCTCAATACACATTTGTTGTCGATCGTCTGATTTACAGGACAACTGAAGCAGTATCCTAAGTTTGCTAATTTAGAGATCAAGTATTGTGAAAATTCAACTGTGGTTTGAGGTTTCATGTTTTGGGATGAAAAAAAAAAACTACAATTAGCAAAGTGCACTGTCCTTTTTTTCCTACTATGTGTCTTCTAATCACCAATCTGCTCTGACAGTAATTTATGCAGAGATACTGGTGTGCTACTTCCCATAAATAGGTGCAAGCCAGTGAGTCAGTCCCTTAGTTTATAAACAGATCAACTATGGACCAGGGGAGATGAAAAGGTGTGGCTGTCACCCTCAAGGAATTTACATGTAGTATGCATGATTTATTGCACTACACAGCACTCAGGTGTGAGAAATGTCATACTGTGTGTGCCTTTTTTTTCTGTCTCTAAATCAAATTAAATCTTCTCCATTCTCCCTAAACCAAACCTAGAATGAGATTTTTCTGCTGTGAGTCCCCAGGCCACCACTCTTAGCGTTCACCCACCCAGGCTTCTATATGTCCCTATCAGTGGTCCCACTAGCTCCTGAGGTGCTGTGAGGGAGTGTGACACAGGTCCATGATACTCATGAATTTTCTACCACCAACCATCCTTCCTGCATTTCAGGGACGCTCACCCTCTGTGCGTAAGCAAGGGCAACTTCTAGTCCCTCTCTCTCAATAGCCCTAAACTCCCAAAGATTTGTTATTTCAGAATGAAAGCGGTGTGTGTGTGTGTGTGGGGGGGGTGCTCCATGGGACACAAGGAATCAGATCTTAATTCATTTCTTTACCTGATAATTTATATCTGACAAGACAAAATAGCTTCAAAGCGATTTCAGCAAACGAAGTTGTATAATAAAGCTTTTAAATGAAATATATAAATTCTCAGATGTTAAAAAAAAATTAAGAATTGATCCAATAGGGTAGAATTTATCAGAGAAATGTTCCTGGAATCAGTGGAGAGAGGTAGCAACTTTCCAATAAAGAGGGGACAGTTTTCTCCTTGGTGTATCACAGGGAACTTAGGAAAAAGACAGCAAGTCAGGAAACAGTGAGTGACAGCGTGGGAAGAAGAGTCAGAAGGTCATAATGTGGGTGCCACAATCTACAGAGAAGGCTTTGCCACTGCAGAGAGTCAAGGCCACGGTGTGGCAAATTCGCCTGGAAATTCGAGCACACTGAGCACGACTCAAGACCTGTTTAGATTCTGGGAAGAGAAATAAGGGAATGAAATGCTCTCATGAAGCATTAATAAAATAAGACCCACAAAAAAGGAAAAGATGACCAAATACCACAATAAAAAAATCCTAAGTGTGGCATTGTGTTCTCCAATCCAATTGAAGCATATAAGATCCACAATATTGCTACTTTACGTCCCAAAGCTACTTCATAGTAGCTTCATAATATCCCAACGCTGCTTCAACCACTGGGTTCATCAATTTCACTTCCTCCTTTTGGTGGTCAAAAATCTGAAGCCACAGAGACTCACCAATGCAGAGAACCCTGAGGCCACTAGTCCCAATTTTCTGAGATGGTGTTCCACTTCGCAGCACTTCTTTCTACTTCAGGAGTTCAAAATATTTTTAAAAATAGAGCATTAGTATTACAGAGGGCGTGCTTCTAGCAAAAGGAAGGGCCTCTAACAAAGAAAAGGAACACCGTCCCCTTCAGGGTATTTTACTGGAAGGTTATATACTTAATTCCAGTCGCTAGTGCTCAAGCATACATCTTTTTTTATTTCTAAAATTCATCAAATCTTTGTCCTTTGAGGTGGATGATTGTGTGAAACAGCTGAAAGTCCTTTGGTTCCATTAGTTCTGGTGATCAAGGTGTGTGATCAGACGGGGTATAATGCCATTTTTTATAATACACTAAGTAGACTGATCGTCTCGTGTGGTACCTTATGGAAGCTCACTATGGAGAGCTGTTGATCTCTTACCCTGTGTTGGGAACTGCAAGGGGGGCAGATGGTTTCCATGGTCCCCGCCGTCAAGATGCTCACCTTACAGGGCAGTGCTTACTCAAGCAAACATGCTTAATACTAGCAAATGTGAAACGCCATACATGACATGTGATAAGAGAGCAAGCCATTATGCAGATTTGGGGAGTAAGGAAAGGCATCCAGGAAAAGTAGTGTCTTCTCTGGCCACTGAAGGATAAACAGAATTTTAATAAGCAAAGAAAGGCATAAAAAGAGCATTCCAAGCTGAATAAGAATAACAAAGTCACAGATGTGTGAAAGTGCAGGGTAAGTTCAAGAAATATAAAACTGTTCTGTGGTTCGAGCAATCAGCACTTGGGAGATGAAGGCTGAAGATGCAACCAGATCATGGAGGAGCACAGACGTCAGAGCCAGGAGTGCGGCAGACCCAGGGGCACTTCCAGTCGTATTTTGAACAATGACAGCCTTGTTAGAATAAGTGGGTAGCTTCCTGAGGAATATTGTCCTTTGAAAGACATTCACTGGGATGTTTAAGATCTAGGACCACTTAAACCAAATCAGTTCCCATCACTGGATGATCACAGCTGATACTATCGTGTCTCAGTAGAGGAAAACGTAGCACCACTTAGGTAAGAAATCAGGCTTTAGAGCACAAAATGAGTCATCAGCAGATCCACAAAGGGAGAGGAGACTCAGTCCTGCTGGGCAGTCTGTCAAGGGAGGTTACTAAGTGTAAAGATAAACTCTTCCAGGCAGCTCCCTTGGCAATATCTATGTCTGGCTTGGGAGAATTGGAGTGGTCTCTCCTAGAGCCAGGAGTTGCAGGGAACGGAGATGGCAGGGGTGGGGGTGCATGGACTCAGTCTGGGAAGGACCCAGCACAGTGGAGTGCTGAGGTGCAAGGCTGAGAAACTGAGAAAGAAGCCCAGTTTCTTCTCCAGTACCAAGGCAGAATGGAAATGATGGGGGCATTAGAGGCAGACTGCGGCTTGCTCAGCCTCTGGGTGCCAAAGATGCACTCCGAGGGATCAAGATGGAGCATCCATGGCAGCACAGCTAAACCTGAATGCCACCAGCTTGTGGTCCAAAGCTACAAAGTGTCTGATTCAGTAGATCTGGGATGCGCTGAGAATTTGATTGTCCAAGGATTTCCGAAGTGCACCACCTAATGCTGCCGGTCTGAGAACCGCTGATCTAGAACTCGGGGACCATGGCACTCAGGTGACATCTTCTGCAGCTAAATGTGAGAAGAACTGGAAAGGGTAGGAGTTAACAGTTTCCAGCCCTGACTACCTGAAGGGGTTTTATATGCTCAGGAAACTGATAAGCTCAAAGCAAGCAACAGCCCAAGACAGATACTGATAATGCAACAGATAGAGGGACGAAAAGGAAGTTTACAGGAAGGAGGTGGAGAAGGAATCTGGCCATTTGCCCAGAGACAACCACCCACTGGAGGAGGCAGGAACAGCTTCACTAGCCAGTCTCTCAGAGTCTGCAGCTCTGTCGCCACCTGGATGGCCCTAGAATCATCTGTGGAGCTTTCCAAAATATCAGGCACCTGGCCTCACCCCAAGACAAATTAAATCAGAATCCCTGCAGATGAGGCCCTGACTGTAGGAGTTTCCAAAAGCTCCCAGATGATTCAAATGTGCAATTAGTGTTGAGAGTCACTGGTCTAAGGGAAATCCAATCCTGGTTAAAGGAAGAAAAAAAACCTAATAGGGAATCTCTGGAATGAGTAGTTCATTTCCAGTTAACTGAAAATTTAACAAGATTTCTAAAATAACTGATCCTCACCTCCTTGCTCAGTCCTTCCCAGACCTTCAAATCCGTTTGCTGCCGTGGATATACCCAGCCCTGTGCCTGAGCAGGGTCTTTGCTGTGCCCCACCCCCGCCACCAAGCTTCACTGACTGTGGATCGTGATTATGGATTGCGGTTAACAGCAGCCAACCCAGCCTTACAGCCGAAAACACTGCAAGAGGCCTTCTCCTAGTGCTCACTGTCTTCCTGTTCCTCAGAAGCCTGATACCCGGAGTAAGCTCAAATGGTTTTTGTCTCTGCAGAGCTACAAGTCTATGGATCACTCTTTTTCTATCAGTTAAAAATGTGAGTTTAAGAGGCAATGCCCTTGCAAAAGAGATGTATAGACCATCTAGTCAAATTTTATATATATATATAATATGTATATACTGAAGTATAAGTGAAATTTTACATGAAACTCTAATATATAAATAGAAAAAAAAAGAGGCACTATAGAACAGTAGGTATAATATGCTGTTATGCATTTTAATAAAAGAAAGGAGGCGGGACAATACGAGGGGATATCCCTAGAAACATAGACAAGACATTGTGACATTGGTTTCCTCTAGGGTGGGAAACAGGGGACAGATTAATAAAGAGAATTTTTGCTGTATGCTCTTTTCTACCTCTTGAATTTTGAATCATATGCATGGATCACCTATTCAAAAATAAAACTTTTTAAATTAACATAAAAAAATTTTTTTTACAGATGGGGTCTTGATATGTTGCCCAGGCTGGAGTTCAGTGGCTGTTCACAGGTGTGATTATAGCTCACTGCAGCCTCAAAGTCCCAGCCTCAAGTGATCCTCCCACCTCAGCCTCCCACAGAGCTGGGACTCCAGGAGCGCACCCTGGT
Source organism: Indri indri (assembly GCA_004363605.1). Classification (NCBI taxonomy): domain Eukaryota; kingdom Metazoa; phylum Chordata; class Mammalia; order Primates; family Indriidae; genus Indri; species Indri indri. Next base: position 7,351 of record RJWJ010009669.1, on the reverse strand, counting down.
GCCAGACTTTAAAGTAACTTTTTGTAGTGGAGCTATTCTGGTTGGAGAGAGCTGGACCTTCCTTTGCCACTTCTTCCCTCACACCCAGACAAAGACCCGTTAAGGTTTCTAAGCCCATGAAGTTCCTCACAGCCTCCCCACACCATGGGATCTGGTGGGGAACTACTGAACCAGTTTCAACCCCACAGTTTTCAGCAGCCAGAATTGATTCATAGAGAGGCCAAGTAACTTGCTCAAAGTCACACGACTAACAAATAAAAGTCTGATTCTTTCTCCAGGGTTTTTTCCATGACCCCTCAAACACTTAATCCCTTCAACACAGCATTTCAGACACTTGATGAAGTTCTGTAGCTCTGCCAAGGAGATGCCATTAATACAAACATCTGTAGCAGAGAAAATTTATTGACCAGACACCAACTAAATAAGCACAAGCCTCATGATCACAGTATTAATTATATAATAATAACAGCCATTTGTGAAAAGTTGAGCTATTAACAACTGCATCGTACAAAGGATTATGTGGCTTATTTGAGCATTTCGTGGCATGAGTCACAAGACAAACATTTGGAAGACAAAAAGTTCCACATATAGAAAGCAACTGCCTAAGACGGTTTGGGTGCTGGCACGGCCCAAATGACCACTAGGTGGCAGTAATGACCGAACAACAATAAAGCCACAGGCCTGGAGCGCTCAGAAAGTGAAACAATGAATTTGTATCACACAACTGCCCCACTGACTACACAGCCTTAGTACAAAGCTCCAAATAATTCTTCTACACCTCAATTGTATTATCACAGCCAAGAATGTTTTATCTTATGTCAAAAAGTAGGCTCAAATCATCAGCCCTTGTGCAGAAGCTGGTCAGTAGCAATGTGTTTGCCTAGTGTAGTGTTTAGTTTTAATCTAAAATCCTTTAGGTGGGGCAGGCCATTTCTAGTTTGCCAGAACTCTCGCCACTCTTTAATGTCTCAGTCTATGAGGCCCAAATTTGCATGGCCCCTGAAGACATTTGAGATTGGGGTCCCTGCTAACATATTTTCTCTAATATACAGTGACTCTGCATTGCAGCCTAGCTAGTGTAGTCAACTCTCGTGGGCTTTTCCACCTTCGTTTATCTTTCCCAAGTCACTTCTCAGTCTACAATGTTCTTCCCCATGGTTTTCCTTTTTTTTGGCCCAGATCAAATGTCACCTCCACCTCCCTCAATTATGCCGGCTAAAGTGCGTTGTCTCTCTTCTGTAACCTCCCATGGCACACAGAGCCACTACTATTTAGTCAGTACTTATTCTCTGCTCCATATGGTTATCTGTCTTTCATCTGTCTCAGCTCTTTATAAGTTCCTGAGGGAAGCAAAGATGTCTGCTACTTCTTTGTGTGTGTGCATAATGGTTTCTAGTATGGTGTCCTACCCATGCTTGTATTTCTTCCAACTCAAAGTCTCTGCCAATACCTCCTTCGTGTGCACTATGGGAGGCAGGATGATTTAGAAAAAGTCTGTTAAGGAATATCACTAAAGAAATATAATTTATTGACAAAATTATATGACAAGTAAAACTAAGCTCACAACTCCATTGTCTCCTAGAGGTACTAAGTCAGCCTGGGTGCTTGTCCTTTCTCCACCCTACCAAGCTGAGTGACCCCAACTAAGTCAATTCACCTGGTAATAAGATAACAGTAGCACCTAGTTCAGAAGGTTTTTGTGTGTCTGTTTTTTATTGTGGTAAGAACACTTAACATGAGATCTATCCTCTTAACAAATTTGTAAGCGCACGATATGGTACTGTAAATTAGAAGCACAATGTTGGACAGCAGATCGCTAGAACTTACTCATTTTGCATAACTGAAATTTCATACCTGTTGAACAGGAAGGTTTTTTAAAAAAACATTCTACTTTGAAATAACTTTAGATTTACAGTAAAGTTGCGAAAAATTGTACAGTTTCTGTATACTCCACCCAGCTTCCCCAATGATAATATCTTACATAAATGTATTAATAGTACAATTATCAAAGCTAGGAAATTGACAGTGACACAATACTGTTAACTGAATCTACAGTCCTTGTTTGAATTTAACCAGTTTTCCCACTGATTTCTTTTTTCTGGTCTGGGACCCAGTCGAGAATGCCATGTGGCATTTAGCTGTTATGTCTTCATCTTCTCCAATCAGCTATATATTTGGAAAGTCCAGGCTGCTTATTTTCCAAAGGTCCCTCCTGGTTTCTCGTGAGGAGATTGGGACTATGCGTTTTGGGCAAGAACAGCCCAGATGTGATGCTGTGCCCTTCTCTGTGCATCCCATCTGGGGGTACGTGATGCTGACATGTCTTCTTATTGGTGAGGTTAACCCGGACTACTTAGTTAAGGTGGTATATGCTGGGTTTCTCCACTGTAAAGTTACTGTTGTTCCCTTTGTAATTAATAAGTATCTCGCAGGGAGATACTTTGAGACTGTACAAATACCCTATTTCTCATACTTTCACCAACTAATTTTATTGTCCATTGATCACGCTTGCCGATGACAGTTATTCCTACAGTGTTTGCCCAATGGCAATCTTCTGTTTTCTCATTCCATACACACTTACTAATTGGAATTCTGCTGTAAGGAAGAGCTGTTTCTTTCCCCCCGTTTATTTGTTTGGAGGGGTTTTACAAGGATTAAATGAAGTAAGACATTTACAACAGTGTCTGGCACATGGTGAAGGCTTATTAAGTGTGAGCCATCTTTTTTTTATATTTCAGGGACAGGGTCTCTCTCTGTCACCCTGCTGGAGTGCAGCAGCTGATTATAGCTCACTGCAGCCTTGAATGCCAGGGCTTAAGCCATCCTTCCACCTCAGCCTCCTTGGTAGCTGGGACTACGGGCACCGCAACTGGCTGTCTTTAATATTATTATTATTAATGAGACAATATGAAAGTTATGTAACTAATGTTTTCTGGTTAGAAACAAGTACTTCTAAAATGTTGAAAGATGTTCCAAAATAGTCTAGCGTATTAGTTTGCTAGAGCTGCCATAACAAAAAACCACAGAGAAAGAGGCTTAAACAACAGAATTTTATTTCCTTACAGTTCTGGAAGCTGAAAGCCCAAGATCAAGATGTTGGCAGGTTTGGTTTCTCCTGAGGCCTCTCTCCTTGGCTTGCAGGTGGCCACCTTCTCGCAGTGTCCTCACCTGGTCTTTCCTCTGTGTGTTCGAGCCCTGCTGCCTCTCTCCATGGGTCCTAATTTCCTCTTCTTGTAGCGACCTGTCAGATTGAATCAGGGCCCACTGTGAGGGCCTCGTTTTCATTTATTCACCTCTTCAAAGGCTCTGTCTCCAAATACCGTCACATTTTGAAGTACTGGGGGTTAGAGCTTCAACATATGAATTTGGTTGGGTACAAAATTCAGCCCTTATCTACCTATTTACTTCGAAGAATTATTGCGAGGAAATAATTGTACATGTCAGAGTGCTTTCGGAACTGGAAAGCATTGCACAAATATTAAAGCAATATATAAAAGCTGTTGCAACTCTTGGTAACCTTTCATATACTTTACTTTCAAGTTGCTTGGGCCTTCCCTCACCATATTATTAGCACTATTAATTTGACTATCTTTTCACACTGCCGCAGATCTCTAGAAGGACAACTTCAACCCAGCTACTATCTGTGTTATCACACAGCCTCAGTGATTGGCACCCAAAATCAGTGTGTTTGGCTTTTTTTTTTTTTTTTTTTTTTTTTTTTTTTTTTTTTTTTTTTTTTTTTTTTGGCTTTCTGGAGCTTGGGGCTTTCAGCAGCTCTCTTCAGGCTATACCAGCTATGGTCAGAGGCCCAAGGCATCTCCGTAGCACAGAAGGAAAGCCTGCCTGTGAGGCTGCCGGCAAGCCCTGATTTCTCCATGCACCAGCTGCGTAGCCTTGGGCCAGGCCCCTTTGTGCAGCACTTTGTCCCAATTCCGTGGCTGAAAAATAAGGATAACAATCCTCACAAGGACGCAATGAGGATTAAAGAGTTAATCTTTATAGAGCGTTTGGATAATACAAAATGGGCAAACTCCTACTCATCTCCACCTAGAACTCGCCTACAAACTAAACACCTGCTAGGAAACTAGGACCCTTTTATATAATGTTTATTTGAAGGAGGCAATTTACAGATTTTAATAAATCTTAGCTGCCACAAGTAGGCAAAGGGCACACACTTCACTATATCTGAGTAAGAAAAAAGTGGCGTAATCTGTGTCTGCTGAAGGTTTTGCTTATCGGAGACTAGCAGTGGCCAGGGACACACTGTCGCCCGTGGTCTGTCTTGCCTGTCGTGGATAAAAGAGAAGAAGCAGAGAGTATCTCCCCAGGGCTGGCGACTGTCTCTTAGGCCCCCGCCATCCTCGCTGTCCTGTCCGCAGCCTCCCAACTCCCAGGGCCTGTAAGGAGGAAATTGATAAAATTTGACCACTTCTTCCACCTGGCCGAGCCTGCTGCTATTCCCGCAGGCTAGCGGAGGCCTTCCCTGCTTCAGGACAGTGCTGCGAAACTCCCCAGAGTCGGGAGCACTTCAACAGCCAGAGCAAGAAGTCCTTCCAAGTCCTCCCAGTCGTCTGCTACTTCCCAAGCAGCCCGAGGGAGTTTCCTGCAGGAACGTCTGTTTAGCCCGTTGCATTACCTCTTTGCTCAGAAGCAGTCACTCCCCCTGTGTTTATTGCCGCCGAGCACCAGCACTGCTTTGCTGAAAGCCTGTCTCCACACCGTGTCCTCTGGCAACAGCCTTCTGGATGGTCTTCCCACTCTGCTCCCCCTCCCTGCCATTCTGCTGCACTGTCTCCCCTCCTACCCACCCGTGAGACCCCTACATTTGAAACGGTGAAATCTTTGAATCCCACCTCTGTTCTCAAATCCCCTGGAGGTTCCTTGTTTAAGGGATCGGACAAGATCAGCCAGACAGAGAGTGCGTGTGTATGAGACAGGGCGAAGACGAAGAGAAGGACGGAACAGAGAGACAGGGGCTGGCAGAGCAACACACAGGAAGCTGTGACATGAGAACATGGCCTATTTGCAGAACTATGTGAAAGTCAGTACAAATGGGACCTAGGGAACAAGGGAAGGAGAAATAACGCTGCTGAGGGTACAGAACCGGGTCACAAAGAGCCTTAGGTCCCATGCAAAGGAGTTTGGACTTTATCTTGGAGACTGTGGGAGCCATTGAAGAGTTTTAAGCAGGGGAGTGTCACAAACAGATTTAGGCATATCAGAAAGATTTCTGTAATAAAAGGGCGGAGAATGTATTGGAGGACAAGACTGGAAGCAGGGAGACCACCCGAGAGGCTTTTGCGATAATCCACAGTTGACGGCAGCGAGGGACAGGGGAAGGGGTGTTAAGCAGCATCACTCCCGGTGTTGTCCTTGGGCCATTGCCAACTTCTGGACCAATATCAGTCCTCCAACTGCTTTTACTGATCCACTATGAGATAAGAAACTTGTGCCAGAATGTACACCCAAGACACTTCTTGCTTCATCAAAAAAGTTTTGCTTTGGGGAAAAAAAAATGTCAGTTAAACTAAACAGTGTGCTTAGTGAAGTATTTGACTTACATTCTGGCCCAAGTCCCTTACCTTCCTGAACTCATAACAAATAGTCTGGCTCTAACTCAAGGTACTTTCTGGGCTGATGATGATTTGGGCCAAAATGGATTAGGAAAGTGAGGGAGACAATACATGCTTATAAGAAAAGCAAGTAACCCAGACGTGGAAGGACGATACACTGAATGAGCGATACGCGAACTAAATCTTTGAGGATTCAGATTGAGACGCGGGCTCCAGAATGGAATGACCACGAGCTTTTGCATAAGGCAGAACTGAGTTCACACCCCAACTTCATGATTTATTGTGCAAATTGATGTTAGCTAACTTCTCCAAACCTCATTTTCCTATCTATAATCTGGGAGAAATAATACCTGCCTCATAAGGATGGGAGTTCATGACCTAGCACATGGTGGGTGTTTGTTAAATGTTCCCAAGATGTGGCAAATGGTAAGTGCTTATTGAAAAAATGTGTTGAATATTATTTTTTAAAAAAGCAGAAAGGTGATGAGATGACAAAAAAGAGTGATACAAAGACAGAGTAGGGAGCATGTAGGTAATTAGCTCTTCTGGAATATCAAACGGTAAGAAGAGAGTAAAACCACACAGCTAAGATCTGTCCCCAGCAGAGTTGTAAAGTCCACTTTTCCTACCCAATCTTCCTTTCCCAGACTCTTCTTCCTGCCTCCAGCCTCCAGCCTCAACCCCACATTCTGGAGCCCGGCTTTGAGTCATCTTGGCTAAGGATTCATCCCCAGTGTTGGGTCTGGGTCTGATCACAGTGCTCTGCCTTGATGCCTGTTTTGGTCCTGTTCATGTTGGAGCTATCTTCCCAATACTCCAGCTCCCTCCACTAGACCACCAGGACTGCTCTTGCCGATCCCTTCCCACAAAGATTCCCAAACTCCCAGCCCCATACCTGTCGCCCTGGTGCCTTCCTGCAGATAGATGTACTTGTGAACACACAAGAAACCCATCGCTACCTCGTTTGGATCTCTTTACAATTTGCTTGCTGGGCTCAGATATAGTATTGACATCCCCCTTCGGCACCAAACTTTGCAGTCAAATGGAAACATTGTAGAACGCAATGAGTCCAGTATCCCTCCACCCCTCAGTACCTGCCTTACCTCTAATGTGAAAATCCACTTCTATATCCAAGCCCTTTGCTACACATACCTGGGACAAGCAAACAAAACAAACAGTGTGTACTTTATGTTTATATGGCAGTTGACAATTCACAAAGTCCTTTCACATTGTCTGCTTTGACCTTCACACCAAACTTCTGAGACAAAAAAGAATCAATTTCCCTATTTTACAGATAAGTGCAAGTGATTCAGTTGGGATGATCAACCATCCAGTTTGCCCAGGATTGAGGAGTTCCAAGACCACAGGACTTTCAGTACTAAAACCAGGACAGTCCTGGGTAAACTGGGATGGTTAGTCACCCTAGGTCACACAGCTACTAAGAGAGACCAAGCTGGGATTTGAACCCAGAGCACCTAGCTTGTACTGTCGTAGTTGGACCCGATAACTCTTTGTCGAGTGAGTGACACGTAGTCTGTCTCCTTTCCGCTGCACCTTGTACTCCTCATAAACAGCATCCTCTTCAGACTAACACATAAAGGTCTTGTTCGCCTTCTTTCTTCTTGAAATGGCAGTCGGTGGAACGAATGGGGAAACACTGCTTTGCATGAGAAAAGGATCCTTGCATTAACTCCCATGCAGGAATAATCACTGATAGTAATAATTTCTAGAAAGGGATTAATTAAACAGAGTCTGTTATTATCTTAACAAGAGCTTAA
>RJWJ010009668.1:0-49241 GCA_004363605.1 Indri indri | reverse complement strand
AGCCAGGAAAACAGGCTGTTTTATAAAATGTCCACAGCCCCCTGTTTTCACATGGGATAAAATAAAATACCACAGGAGAAAACTGCCCTTTTGATATTTTTAACACATGAATTTTTTGAAGTTTTAGCACCTGAGATCAGAACCTAGTTTAGAACAGGTAATACATCTCTGCAAGAGAGACAGAATACATTTCTTCAAACATATTTGACACTTAAAAAATTTACTTGAGAGTATTTTTTTATTCATCTTATTTTCATTGATGCCTTTTTTCTATATTATTCTATAGCCATGGTGTTCAAGAATATGAAATTCACTCACTATTTCAGAGAGTGTCTTGACCTCTCCAATAAGCCCCTGTCTATATGGTCTTGTCTCCTTTTGTGACAAGCACACTACCTACAGTCATGTATGTCTCCAAGAAATCCTTGCTGCTTTTTGCTTCATTGCTTACTGATTTTTTTCCTCCTACAAATTGAGGGAGAAAAAGAAAGTTACAATTGTGCTGGTTCTGTGTGTAAACAGAGTGTGTGCAAACCCACGTGGTATCTTGGCTAGAGAAATGATCGAATTTTCTTGATTATTTCATGCTACCAAATTGTCCATTTTGGGTGACAAGTACTGGAGAATAGTTAAATGCATAAGAAAACATTTCATGCTCTCTTTTGAAAGTTCTACTGTGTGTGTGTGTATGTTAAGATAGGTTTATTAAATGAGGGTGTATCCACTTGAAATTCTAATACTAAGGGAGAGAGAGCAGATTTCAGGATTTGAATAATTTCATTTAGTCAATAACAGGATAAATCATTTTCGGCAACAGCTCTTTTTCCTTGATGTGACTTTGGATTAAAAATTCAGTCCATCTCGGAGAAGCACTTATGCAAATGCTAGCGATAGTGGCGTGGCTGATCACATTAGAGCCCTGGGTTACTAGATTACCTGGGTGGCTGTGATGAAAAGATCAGTGCATTTTCATGCTGAGATGAAATGATGCAATGCATTGTATCATGTCATCAGCAAATGTTATTTTAATAGGACTACAAATCACCGTGACATCAACAACCTCAAACAAATCTTCCAGATATTTAAATATGCTAATTCTTCCCTAAAGGCCAATGAAAGATGTAAAACAAAATAAAACAAAAACAAAAAAGCAACAAAGAGAATGTCTTGATCATAAAATAGTAACATCCAGATAGCAGAATTTTCCATTTCTTTTAAGCTATAAACTAACCTACACTGCCAGAGGACAAGTGATGCTATAGTTTTTATGAGACTCTGGATGATTAATTCCCAAACAACTTAAAAGCAACTCTGAACCTACGTATTAAAGGCATGGAGAACAAGGGTGCAGATTTTTTGTGTGTGGCAGAATGATCAGGAAAAAAAAAAAAAAAAAGAAAGAAAGTAGGTACACTGTTCATCCCTCTTATCCCTGGAATAAGTAAAAATAAAATAGCTCTCAAAAAGGAAGAATACTGCCGGCAATAGCTATCAGACAACTTAGACTTCAGTAATACATTGGTAATCAAATCTGGCATTTTATTCTTACAAATTTACTCAAAAAGACCAGCGATGCTATCCAACAATTTCTTGGTCACAATATCCTATAATCCTTCTGGAAAAAAATTAAACAGTCCAGACACCACATTGTTTGAACACAAGTTAAATCAACCCACAAACATTAGATGAGTGCCCAGGGTTGCTCTAGAATGCTATGGTAACTTTACAGTAACTGTAACTTTTTTTAAAAAAATTCATCCTCTACATGTTATACATAAAACACAAAGGCATACAAAACAGTGCATTTCAAATACTACAATTGTATTGCACATGGGATTTTATCTCTTTATTCCAAATTATTAGAGACTTAGAAGAGAAAAAGAAGATAAAGTAAGAGAGTAAAAAATAAATTTGATGTGAATGTTGGGTGCCCTTTTAAAAAGTATTAATACATTTAGGGCAGCCTTGAGAACACTTTTTACCTAAGGAAAGCCATTCTATGACCTTCTTAAAAACACAAAAGAGGCAAATAACAAGACATGAGTACTGTGATTAAAACAACAGAAAACTTGGGAAAGCCAAGAAAGGAATATTGGAAAAACATTCTGAGGTTTAAGTTGAACAGCCCTGGCTGGAAGTTCAATTGGTGGGACAGGGAAGGTGACCACAGCCATTATCCAAATAAGGGTATTATTCCAAGTCTCACTTCTTTGGAGAGTTTCAGGACACAGAAGTGTTTATGATGTGTTCTGTCCACAAATGAAGAGTCAGTGGTCACACTTCAAAGTATTCTGAGTGCAGAATTATTTCACATTTAATAAGACTATGCCATGTAAAACAGCAAAAGATTACTGAAAGCATGATTTTGCAGAGGTTTAGGAAGGAATGAAAATTAGCTTATTTTTTCTACCACCATGGCTTCTCCAGCCTCCTTCACTTTTCAACCTAACCATTTGCACCCACAGAAATAAAATATTCCAAAGAATTACAAGTAGGATATCTACTATATTATCCTGTATATTTTTTCCTTTAGCAAACATTAAAATGTTCCTGTTTACCTATAGTTTATTTAAAAATATACCAATGTCTCTGGGAAAATTCTTTTTGACTTTTTTTTCCTATCTTTTCTTTCTTAATCTTCTAGAAATATAAGGTCTGCTTTTTCAGTATTTGCATTCGTGGGGACCCATGGGCTAAGGTAGATCAAAACAATACTAAACATGCAGTATTATTTACCTATATATCAAAATGATGATGGGGCAACTTCTGCCCATTGATGAAAATTGATATATTAATATGATAATATTATACTATGGAAATAATATAGTTTGATAACCCCTTTTTTTTTTATCAATTCCAAAGCTTAATGTGAGTTCTTTACTGACAACTGATTTTTCTTATCCAACTAGTTCATAGGAATTGTTCATAATTGATTCCTAATATTATTCCTAAATTTTATTTTGAAATCCTGCCAATAAATATATATTATATATGTATATATTGTACAATATGTATATACATTTATATTTAAATAAAGAAACTCTGGAATGTTAATTATTAATATCTATTAGATATAAACAATTGCATCTGTTTGCTAGCAATTGTAAATTCTTTTATTTAAAGACTGATATATTTAAATAAACTCTGGAGGGTTAATTACTTAACAAAAATACACACTAATCCCAACTACCATTGCTACAACAAAAAGAAATTTTTTATATATTTAAAGAACTTCTTTATTTCATTTTTAAACATATCATTGCGAGAATGAGTTCTACACTGTGTGGGCTTAAGAGGTTGTCATTGCCTAGACTGGGATGCAGAAACATGTTCACAGCACGGGCCGTGCTCTTGGTGCCCTAAATGCAGATGTAGTGAAGCTTGGAGAGACTATTGGAAGATGTGGATTCTCAAGGACAGTTGATTGAAGAATGTGCTTCCTCAGGACTTCCTCAGGATTCTCAAAGTCAAGCGTAAGGTAGAAACAATTCTGGACTGTTCACCACTGTAGATAAATGAAATAAAACTTCCTCAGGAGGCAGCACTGGGTAATTCAGACAGATTTGGAGGACGGACAAATATTTTTTTTTTTTTAAGTTGTGTGAGCCTACCTAAAGATGCCAACTTTTTATTTTAGGCATTAAAATCATTGATAGTAAGATCTACTATCCACTAATATTATAATTTCTGAAGTGTTTCAGAATCAAGGATGAGCCTTAAATTTATCCACATTTCTTTTAAAATCATTTTGCTAAAGACTAGTGGAACTTCATCATGGAATTGCGTCTGTCTCTTTGCTAGCATGTGTGAATCTTTTAGGTGAATGTGCTCAGGTTTTATGCTCCTACTCCTGGATCATTCTTTCACTCTACAACTATTTATCGAGTATTTCCACAGGCCAGTTGGGCTGGGCACTGGCAACCACTGAGGACTGAGCGCAGACACCATCCCTATCCCAGATCGTGGGCTAGGGGAACACCCTCCCATCAGCTCATAGTCATTACTTTAAAAACTTGAAAATTCAGTAAAATGAGGATAACAAAGTCCCCATTGCAGAGCTGAGAATTAAGTTGACACCCAGTTGGCATTCATAAGTTATCATCAAGAATTATTAAATGCTGAGTTACCTGAAAAGGTTTTCTCAGAGAGGAAAAGGTGATGAAGGTGATGACATGGTTGATTGTCCTTAAAACATATTTAGTCTCCCAGACTTTCAGGGCACAAGGATAGATGCAGAAGAGAAGGCCATGGTATCAGCACAGACAGAAACCTCCCAGTGGCACCAACATTGGATAAGGTGCCCACAAATCTAGTAAATGTGTCTGATAAATAATTTTACCAGTAATTGGGCAGAAGTGTACAAAATCACCTCTTAGAAGCAAATTTCACCATTTGTCATAAGAAAGTAGCCCATCACCTCCTTTGAGAAAGAAAAAAAAAAAAAAAAGGGAAGAAAGTAGCCCAAAGAATTGAGATAAGAACTTGAATAGTATCATAATTGGGTTCTGGAATTACATTTTTGTTAAACATTGTACAGCCTGGAAAAATCTAATAAACCATCTGACAAAAGCAATAGATTCCAGCTGACAGCATAGCCCGGGGGTATGTGCTCCCCCTGACTAAGAAGTTAAGATGTCACCAAGTTCTCAGTTGTGAAGTGGAGTAAAGGCATTGTCAAATTTAAATTTTAAATAGATACATATGGACAACATTTTTTTAGAGAGATTTTTTTACCAACTTCTCATGGAATCCACAGTCAAGAAACTCACACAGCCTTTCCACAAACTGTGTAAGGGCTTTTGGATGCCAGCTACATTTTCACCTACATACAAAGCACAATTTTGCAGAATCTTTAATTCCTAACGAAATGAGCTTCCCAATGGGGTTTCTTAGGGGTGCTTCTTTCCCCCTAATTACAACACTGTCTATGGCTTCAGGCCCATAGTGACCTCAAAAACCTGCTTGTGTTCATAGGAATCTTACTCCTAGATTCTTCATTTTTACTAAAGTGTAACAATCTTTATTGACTTATTTACTTTACACAGGTTTGCACTAAAAAGCTTGGTACCAGGGCAAAAGGTAAGAATCACATGAAAAGTTTAGGGATAGAAATTTAATGGAAGTTGCTCAGTAGGCATGCGTTTTGTTTCTAGGGTCAACCCAAACTCTTCCTGTAAGATCAATCCCCCTATGTATACTGTAGCCCTGGACTCTTTGTACCCTAACTGTCGATCAGGCAGGTCAGATAGTGAAACTAACTCATTTTTGACCTTTCAGGAGAAAAGGAGAGAGAAGGCCAATACTGAATATGTAGGTATGGAAGGTCTATTTCTCTTGAAGTTCCCAATCTCCCTCATATACATATCACTGACTATAAATAAGGAAGTGTTTCAACATAGAAGACATTGCAAAGTAGAGTAGACCATCTCTTGGACTCACTAGTTTTCCCTTGCTCCACCAGCACGTAATCAGTTCTGTTTTAGTACAGCCTATGGCTTGTGACTGAGATGCTTCATGTAAGTCCAAAACCACGTGTTCCAGGGCACACTGCACTTTGACAGCTGCCCCACCCACAACCGCTCGGTCCTTAACACAGTTCCATTTCAGAATCTCTCACAAAAGTCCTTCTTTTCACCCCCTTTGGGCAACACCTGACAACTTCACAACTGGGTGGTTTCTATCTACGTGGTCTCCTCTTTAGGTCCCCTGTCACCACGCACGCACGCGCACACACACACACACACACACACACACACACACACACACACACACCAACTTAGGGTATAGACATGAAGTTCAGAAATACTTCTTTTCTCATCTTACTCCTTCTCAACAAACTTCCATGACTCTCCCGTATGGATTTAAGAAGAAAAATCCAAACCTTAGCTTACCAATGGAGATCCAGCCTTACCTTCTGTTATTCCTTGTATAAACTTCATGTTCCTTATATTCTGGTCAGCTCAGCATTTTTGAACATGCATCATGTTCCCTGCCCCCACGTTATTAAAGTTGGTACCAATTCCTCTATCTCAAATTCTCTTTCTACACCCTCTCTGAGAGTTGAAATTCTTCATACTCTTAAGGCCTGATTGTCCTCCAGACTGAGGAAAAGGCTTAACTAGGAGTGCTACTCTTCCTAATGTTTTCTAATATTCACTACAGATGTGCCAAGTATCCTTCAAGAAGTTACAAAAATATCATAATTTAGGATTATTGAGAATCTGGTACAATGATATTTTAAGGATTTCCATACCTCTCTGATTTCTTAGACTAAGATTTAGAAGTTTTAAGCTATTGTTGCTAAACATTAGACTGGAAAAATTGTTAAAGGAAAACTAGATGTGGTAGAGAAAACATACAGAAACTCTATAGCCCAGAAATAATTACAGAGTTATCTTTCAATTCACCCTTACAACAGTGGAGAACAATAAAAAACAAAGAAATAGTCCCCAGGGGTCTTTTGGTACAGCAGCCCAATGCTGCTTCTATGAAGAATGGTGGAAGAAACGCTGGGATTATCATGGCCAGTAAGAATCAAGGAAAAGCCAGGACAGAAAACAGAAATCTGATCAGTTTGAAGTCTTGCACAGCAGTATGGTTGTGTGGTGCTGTTAAAACTCATGCCCCATTTCATGAACTAATGAGAGCCTGTTCTGAATAATGATTCAGGTTTTTCAGTGAGGCAGATTGGATTCTGACTTGATGAGCAGCCAGTGGATGGAGAAGGCATTCCGAAACAATTAGAAATGGAGAAAGAAGATATCACTGAAGCAGTCCATTCGTTTATTACTTTCTGGAGATACCATGAGGACTAAAATATGCACCGTTCCTGCTGTCCTGGATCCTAGGGTCTGGAAGTTGATATATTGTCATTGAGACCTTGTCATCTATAATATATATACAAAAAGGAGTGAACTTTTTGAAAAAGAACCTGGTAGTTAATTCCAACTCTGGAACTCATAGAAAATAAAATATTGCCAGTTAGAGAAATGAAATTTGATTGTGCTATGTATGCCTTTATTATAGCAGTGTAATATTGTCTATTAATTGATCCCCCCACCCTACCCACTGTATCTCATTCTTTTATTGTTCATATAATATGCACCCAAATGAAAAGTAAAGGGTGTTTTGAAAAAGGAATTAAGGGGGAAAATTGGTTGTGTGAAATAACCCCTTTCTTCTTGAGTAGGAATATATTCACTGAACATGCATCTTTATATCATAGCATTATTTTGCTCCTTCCATGAAATAAATATAATCCTAAAAATCTTTGCAAACTTTGATAGATAATCTTAACAGACTCCTTTAAATAAAGGAAGATTTATAACATACATATATACCTATAGGTAAACACACACACATGGACACATGCGTAACTATACAAAGACATGCTAAGCTATAACACATAGAGCTGGCATTGTCGTCAAGGAAAAAATCTATTCTAAATATGCTAATCTTGGGTTATTTTCTTCTCGATTGATATATTTTCTGTTTCATTACCTTTAATGACTACTGTATCTAATAAAGATTTCCAAGAGATAATATTTAATGTCAGTAAGGATGTGGGGAAATGGATACTCTCATATACTCCTGGTAGCAATAAAATTGGTGAAAACTTCCTGGAGAGCAATTTGACAATACAAATCAAAAATTCTAAAATGTATATGTCATTTGCTCTATGGATTCCACTACTAGATATTAATCAAAAGGGGTATAAATGTACAAAGATGTATTTACAAGACATTTATTATAATGTGGCCTATAGTAGAAAAAAATTAGACCACATATATTTAGGATAAAGTACACTATGATAGGCATATAATGCATTTAATTCTATTTAGCCATTCAAAATTCAGGTATAAATGTGTACTTATTGACATAGAAACATGTTCACAATACTTGTTCAATGAAAAATGAATTGAAGGTAATGGATCTAAGGAAGGTAATAATAATAATAATCATAGCTCGCATTTGCATAGCGCTTCCTACAAGAGAAGCATATGTCCTTACCCTTTATCACAGCAACTCACTTCAACTTCATTGATATTGTCCCTGGTTTATCAATGAAGAAACCAAATCTAGAGATTTTAAGTGATTTGTCAAAGATAGAACAGCTAGTAAACGACAGATGTGAGCTTTAAACTTAGGCGGTCTGGCTACAGAGTCCACATTCTCCATCTCTCCAGTAATATCTGTCTTTACATGGACACATATGGGGTTTTGCTCATAAATTCACCTTAGTGTGTATATACATGGAAAACAAAATACAGAATGACATCTGTCAAGATTTAACATGATTATCCTTAATTGATTAAATTTTTATTTTAATTTATGCTTACCTATGTTTTCTGTAGTGACAACTATATTACTTGTAGCCATTTTTAAGAGAGGAAAAAGATAAGAGGACTACAAACATACTCGTTCAGCATAGGCCAGGCACATGCCATGGGGCAGTTGTGCTGTCCCACTGTCCCAGCTGACGGACATAGCAACAAAGGGCTCCCAAGGGTCGCAGACAATGTGCAGTATGGAAAATCTTCACTTGGATAATTGAAAGTTGAACAAAATCGATTCTCTAAGCTTCTGTGGAAGTAAGACACCTTTAATATTGAATTACTCTCTCTGACCACTGAATTACTGCTTCTTTACAAAATGCTAAATGATGCCACAGTGGCCTGAAAGAGCTAATGTGGCATCTGCAAGTGCCTGACTACCGTATAAACAGGGTTCAAGTCAGCTTTAGAAGTTGCTGGTCCCGGAGTTTGTTTTCAGGTCCAATCAAAAGTGAAAATATTTACTTGTCGCAGTTTAGATTTTATTTTACTTTCAAATTTAACCAATATGGTTTGTTTTCTACCACTTTTATCCAATAAACTTTAAGAAAGAAATGCTTAAGACACTGAGAAAAGCATCATCCTTAAATTCATCTGCTCTGGGTGGGATTAAACAACACTTACTTCAGGTCTCAGAAAGAAACTCTTTCAGTCCTGGTAGAACACATCAACAGAACCTTTCAGTTTTATAAAAGTCATACTGTTTTTGACTTTCTGGTTATTTCTCCACCAATAAGGCAAACTTGAAAATCTCTGCTATGGCAAAGTGAGCATCTGTAAGTAGATTTTCTTTTCTCTCTTTCTCTTTTTTCCTTCTCTCTTTCTCTTTTTCTTCCCTTTCCTCTCTCCCTTCATTCCTTCCTTTTGTTCTTTTTTCCTTCCTTCCTTCATTCCTGAATAACTGTGCTTCAGTTTTTATGTTGTCTCACAAAAACTGTCCTACAAGTAGATTACACAATCCGAGCACAGCTCCCTGTAACCCTACACGTGCTTTCAGGGAAAGCTACGTTTTCGGGAACTGAAACTTTAGCCACCACTGCCTGCTGCTCTTGCCTGAGCTTTGAGATTGCTTCGTTATTTCTCCCCTGAGGATTCGATGGATTTGGTTCAAGCACCATTGAACGTGATGCTGTATTAATTGCCCTGGAGGGTAGCGAGGCCTTTGAACTGTGGCTGTGAGGGATGTTTTGCTGTAAGACATGTGTCAGCACTTGGCTGGTTAACTCTGGGGCTCGGCTGTGCAGCATGCTGGGAGCGAGGATCTGGAAAACTACTTTGCATCCTAATCTTACATCTGTTTTCCATCATGTAGCGAGATTGACTGGCCATTCTAACAGGGGAGCATCATTCTGGAATAGCCAGAGTCCAAGTATAAATGTTGTACTGTCAAAGAATATTAAGAATTTTCCATCATTTTTTCTAGTTCTTCCAAACAGCTAGTACACATAGGTGAATGGGTGATGCAATGGATTAATTGCCTGACCTTTCACCCCAAGAGGAATTGTCTATGCGCAAGTTATATGTCAGGGTTATGATACTGAAACTTAAATTGAAGATGATGCCTCTGCGTTCAATGAAAATAAAATTTCATTTTTCACTGGCCTAATTTTGAACCCATTCTAGGTTCCACACGCCGCTCAGAGCTTATTCATACTCAGATTAAATGCAGAGTTACATCTCAAATGCGATCAACACTTTTCTTTCAAAGAACACAGACTAGTCAATTCACCTGGAGTAGTTTCTTCTATCTTCCAATCCTCCACAGTAGTAACTGCCATTCCAATTACTACAGATGGAGAAAACAAAGAAAGTTTACAATTGCACAGTAAGTCTATGGTTATAATTCCAGATTGTATTGCAGAGCTATAATTATATCCCTGGACTTCTGAATGGTGTTATCTGTTTTGTTTCTTCTGGATCTTATGGCCTCAAACAATATTAATCATTCTTACTTCTCTCATTGGTCTCCGGCTTTACAGTGGTTTTATTAATAGATATTTCATAAATGCATATGGTATAGTTGGGAAGAATATGGCAAATGCTAAATTTCTATGAAACGTCAGTTTTCAGAGTCATTTGTTCTCAAGGTTCTGTGATAAAAAATAAACATAAAAATAACCATTGCATGTCTTCCTACATGCCTCTTTAAAACTTTGTCCCCACAATGTCTGCACATCTGTGTTTTGGAGAAAGGGGAAAGGTTGTAGAGTGTTGGGCCTGGTAAAAGAGTTTCAACAGTGTATGCTTGTAGGAGGATAAAAATGACTATTCATGTATCGGTAAAGCATTCTGCTTGGAAACCTCAAGTGGTGCATTGCACTTTTCCTTTTTCTTAATTTTTAATTTTTATTTTTAATTGATTGACTGGTTAACAGATTGAGTTTTACAAATGCCACCATATCCATGGCTGCAACAGAGTTGACAATGTGTTGAAAACTGCACTGATTTCCTTTATTATTATTATTATTTTCCATTCCAGGTTTGATTTTAGCAAACTCTTTGCAATCTGGGATCTTCTGCATAAAGACTCTACATATGCTCAAGACTGATCCCAGAACAGACAGTAATGGGGAGAGGCCCAGAACCCAGTTTTTAATACTTTGACTCTTTAAGTAGCCAACTTCTTCAGGGTTCTGGGGTCTGTGGATCATCTTCTTTCTTCCTCTGAACTTTTTTGGAGCCCTTATCATTTTGGTGGGGGGCAAAAACTTCATTTGTTTGGTAGTTAGTTACTATTTCTCATTAACAAGGGCACATGCCTTTTTAAAGGCCATTCACTCATTTACTCAACAAAACTATGGAGTTCTTTCTGTGTGTGTACATGGGAGAAGGTAACTTATCTCTATAGATATGACTGTTATGATCATAATCTAGTTATAAACTAGTGTCTAATTTGTAAAATAAGACTAAAACTGTTAAGAGAGAGAACATCAATGTGAAAGTATTTTGTAATTCTAAAACACCTTCACAATGTAAGCTATTATTCTAAAGCAGAAAGAATGAGCAAAAGAATTGGAAATCTGAAATGGGCTCAATCTGACAAGAATAATCTGTAATCAGAGGATTACCAGAAAATTTGTAATCTGTGTTTTAGGGTCTTGCCTTATAAGTACCACCCAGGCAAAACGGGGAAAAGCATTGATTTGATTTCTGACTCCACCACTTCTGGAGCAAGTCACTTAATCTCTCTGAGCTGAAGCATTTGTGTTCATGTATGGGAAAAAATATGACTTACCCTGTATATCATTTTATTAACTGATCAACACATAAGTACACATATAAGAATAACATTTTTTGGATGTCGGGCAGGGGGGAGGGGAAGGGGGAATAGGGGACGGGTATATGCATACACAAAGAGTGCGATGCGCACCATCTAGGGCATGGACACGCTTGAAGCTCGGACTTGGGGGCAGGGAGGGGGGAGAAGGGCATCTGTACCCCCATAATATGCTGAAATAAAAAAATGAAATTATTTTTTGTAAAAAAATCTCAACAAAAATAGATGGCTCATTCTCAATAGGTGGTTTCTATCATTTTCTTACTATAATTATTGTGATTACTATTATTGTGATTTCTATTATCATGATATGTTATTGTTAGAACAAAGAACCCATTATTTACAGCCATAGCTTCTTTTTAGAAATGAAGAACAAAGTCTGCATTATGGCTAGATTTATGATTATTAAACCACTTGTTTTCTCTTTTAAGCAAGTGTGACTTTTTATGGAAACATAAAAGCTTCTATAAAGAAAAAAATATGTACATCATGCAATGTTTGACAGAAAAATAATTCTTTCATAAAATATTTAAGTGTAAAGTAGTACTAGAAATATTTTCAAATATTTGAAAGACTAAGATTTAGCATCATGTTCAGCTTTTTTCCCCCCTTCAGTTAATGTTCCGTTTTTTTTCTATAATATTTGCAGTCAGACATTAAAAGTAATGGAGATGGCAATGAATTCTAGGGGAAAATTAAATACAGGTTAAATCAAATACAAATTTACATGTCAAATACATGTAACATACAAAAATGCATGTTAAATACATGTGTGTGTAAATTGTATATATTACATATCATTATATATTACATACAATTTTATCTTAATTGAAGTTTCATATATAGTTGTAAAAGGTGCACATAACATTAAGGGCAAAGTGATTTTTGCCATCTATTCTTCACTAGAGTAAAATAGGATAGATTTGTGAGGAATAAGGTAAAAATGAGAATTTGAAAAATTGATTTTGTGTACAAAAACAACGTTTATTACCAAAAAGAATCAGAGGACTTGAAGGTCAACAATAGCATCACGGTTAAGGCAATAACGGTAGAGCCTAAGGTGAAGATGTATACAGCAGTTTCCCCTTATCTACAGGAAATATGTCCCAGGACCCCCAGTGGATACCTGAAACCGATAGTATTCAGATAGCACCGAACCACATATATACTATGTTTTTTCCTATACATACATACCTATTATAAAGTTTAATTTATAAATTAGGCACATTAAAAGGTTAACAACAATAATTAACAATAAAATAGAACAATTATAACAATATACTGTAATAAAAGTTACATGAAGTTGGTCTCTTTTTCAAAATATCTTATTGCATGTAATATTTTCAGAAGTTGACCACAGATAACTGAAACCATGGAAAGTCAAACTGTGGATAAAAAAGGACTACTATAATTACCCCTATCATCTTAAGTCCTCATTTTATTATTTTTAATAAATATTTATTATTCAGTTATCCATTCAGCCAATCGTAGATGTAACTATAGAGCTAAGCTAAGAAGAGCTGTTGATTGAGAGAGTTCTATGAATTGGGAGAAGCTTTATTTAGCCCATCCAGCAGAGGGTTCTTTGTCAAAAGCTATCTTCTGCGGCCTGGAGGCACATCTCATACTTCATTCTCAATTAACATTGTATTGCTCTGTATTTTGATAACTCTACTTCACGGCATATTTTTTCATATATTATCCTGTAGATTATTTACTTCTCTCAGAAACTTTAGATAGAAGAAAACAAAGAGCAGAGAAGTTAGTGAATTTCCCAAGAAAATGGCAATTTTCAAATTCAAGGGGCCTTTCTTTTATACTACAATTATCACAGAGATGGACCCAGATCAACTCGAATTAACCTCCTTCTCATCCTAGCAAAAGGAAAAAAAAAGGCACGTTGACAGTGAGGCCTTACGGTTGAACTATAGTAATCGTAAATGTTGTAGCAATAGTAACTAAACTGAATTTTAAAAAAAATATTTGTAAAGCATTTAGCATCATGCCTGACTCATACTAAAGGCAACGTAAGTGTTTCTTAAATAAAAATGAATAGAAAATGTTGCTTTGAGTACAGGCATGAAACCACATATTTCAGAATCCACGATGAATTGTGGATAAAACCTTTCTTAAAACTCAAGAGTCAAAAGGTACAAAGTTTCAGTTATGCAAGTTGAGTAAGTCCCAGAGATCTGCTTTACAGCATAGTGCCTATAATTAAAAGCTATATTATATACTTAAAATTTGCTAAGCGGATAGATTTTATGTTAAGTGCCGTTATCATTACCATCATCATCATCATAAATAAAGAAGAATAAAGAAAAAAAATTGTAGGTGATGGACATGTTTATGGCATAGATTGTGGTGAGGGTTTCATGGAGGTATGCTTATCTCCAAACTCAAGTCACAAACATTAAGCACGTACAACTCTGTGTATGTCAATTTTACCTCAATAAAGTGATTTTAAACAAAAAAAAAAAAAAAAACACCACCTCAAGGGAATAGTATGCCACAACTTATTAAAGAAGAACATGGAAAAATTTTTATATGACTGACTGCCCACCTCCATACTACAGAGGTCCAGCCAAATGATTCTTATGAAAATTATCTGGTGCTGTTCTCCTTACTTTATCATATTATTCTTTAAAGAGAAAACATCCTCATTTTATCTGGCCTTTTAGATCACATCCAGCTGCCAAGTCTTAAATTAAATCTTACCTCCTCCTTAGAACTTTAGCATAGGTAGCAAAAACTGGTTAATTTTTAAATCCTTGGTGCTACCGTTTACTACCTATGTGACTTGGGGCAAATCACTTCCCACTATGATTGTGAATTTCTTTATCTACTATATAAAACAGAAAATACCTACTTAGAATTTTTATAAGGATTACTGGAAATAAATGTAAAGCACATACTAGGGATTCAGTAAGTAGTATTTTAAAAATTACAATTCAAGGAAGAATGGATTTTTCTAGCTCTTCAGAATTTATCTAGCATTATTTTTAGCATTTCTGTTTCATACTGTGGTGGTTTTAAAATACATCCACAAATTCTTTCACCCTCGTTCCATCAAGACATTGAGGCTAATTCCTTCACCTTAAATATGGGCTGAGCATGGGCTGGCCTTAGTGACTTGCTTCTAGTGAATAGCATGGAGTGAGCAATGCACACTTTCATTTCCAAAGGCAGGTCCTGAAAGGTGACAGAGCTTCTCTCTCTCATTTGGGACATTTGCCCTTGGAATACAGCCACCATACTGGGAGGAAGCCCAGGCAATGTGGAGAAGCCCACGTGGAAGGGAACTAAGGCTCCAAATTTCAGCCCCTGCTACACCCCTACTTAGCCGTCAGCCCTGTCTTGCCAGTGAGTGAGCCATCTTGGAAGCACATTTTCTAGTACACACCTGAGTACTCTGACACTGAGTAGAGCAGAGACCAGCCTTCCCCGACAAACCTTGCTCAAATTGTAAATTCATGACCAAAATAAATGATGGCTATATTTTAAAGCCACTACATTTTGAGGCCATTTGTTGCACCACAATATATAACAGGAACAGTACTTATATTCAATGCCATGTGCTGGAAGTCACCATCTTATATGCAGATGTCTAAATCTCCTTGGAGAACTTAAACATCTGCATGGCATGACACTCAGAGCTCGATAAATGCTTTGTTATTATTAATTGATTTAATTACTTTGACATACTAATATGACCAAAAGAATTGTCTTTCACTTTGCTTGTTTGTTTGTGTGTTTTGAATTAAACAGATGTTTATGGTTAGAAAAATAGGGCATTATAGCAAAAGTGTTATTTTGCAATTTTCTCCTTTGAGATTCTTATTTTGAAGTTAGGTGATCAAGACAACTTTTAAGAAGCTGTTACTTAAGCTGAAAGTTACATTTTACAAGCTAGAAATTGCTTGTCACCCTGAAATATTTGGAAGAAAAAAATATATAGTATTGGAAGTTTAAATAGGTAGAGGTGACATTTTTCTCATGACAAGAACTGTCTTTTTCAGGTACTACCTTTCGTTGCTCACCACTGATTATATGACAGATTGGTATCCTGAGTTTTAAAATTGAAGAACAAAATATAACCCTCTGAGTGGATTAGTTCTGAGATCTGGAACATGAATATAGCCCACCGAGTTTGGTATTTTACAGTCTTAGAAATCATATACTTCTCAAAAGGTGGGGGATGGAAGGAAGAGCAAACTACTGAAACATTATAAATTCTTTAATCAATTTCTTCACCTTCAGGGAGAAAACCATATAAGGAAATTCTATTTCTTATTTAAAATAATAATGAAAATATGGTGTTGGAAGGGTAAGCAGACTCATGTAAACATATAGTGGCCCAGTGGCTTCCAAAGGGTGGTGTCTAAAAGGAGTGGACCACAAATAGAAATGCCACTAATGCCATGGGGAAAAGTTACCTTTCAGCTGTAACATCCTTAAAACCTGCAGCCAGCTCTAGGGAGAAAGATGTACTAGTGGTCCTAAGAAGCGATCACAACTCCCTTAAAACCTGAGCCAAGTTGTTGAGTCAGTTTCTACATAGTATAGCTAAATAGGGCTTCTGAGATGGAGACAACAATCTGGTTAATTTAGGCAAAAGCGGAATTTGGACTTGAATCATTCTAGTGACTTGACCATACACCTTCTTCCAGATGGGTTAAACTGCTTAGTAGTAAACTGATTCTAAATTGTCATCATCTTTGTAAAAATGTGGGGCCAAGTTGATGTTACTTAAATCTAGGCTATTGCTTTGAGAGGACAAAAATATTTATTTATTAGAAGTCACTTATCAAAATCTGCTCATAGGTCTTTACAGTGATGGCTTTCAATCCTTGACTCTGATGTCTATGGGTAGGTCAGAAATAAATTAATGTATGTGTAGGGCATAGAAGGGAAGCAAAAAGTAGAAAGGCATAAATGACCATAATCTAATTTATAAATCAATTAGTACTAAAGAAAAAGCTTTAAATGGAGATCAGAAAAGGTAGTGTTTTATCTAGTTTTGGAGCTTTATTTATAAATATGATATATAATAATCATTATATTTATAATTATTATAAACATAATTTATAAATAAATAATTTATAACATATAATTATGTATAAATTAAATAATTTATAAAGATAAATAATGATAATCAGGAGACCTGGGTACTGAGATGAATTGGTTGCAAACTTTCTTTAGCATATAGGATGTTTACCTGCCTCTCTCTTTCCTCCACTATACAATAAAGACATTATTAGAGTGGGGATGAGCTAAGTTTCTTCTCTGCATAAATAGATTTCCATGGTAACTTTAAGAAGAGGAAATGGAAAGAAGTTCTATATAGGTTTCAAAAAAGTATATAAGTTAGCTCTATATAACAACAAATGAATATCCATCCCAATTATGAATATTCCACACCCTCCAAAAAGCTTACGTTAAAGATGGATGCTACCAATCTGGAACTTATTCTGCTTTTTAAAGTTAGACAATCTTGTACTGAATAGCTGGTTTTTAAAGAAAAAGAAACTAGTTAAACTTTTCAAACCCCAACTGTCAAACAATACATTTCTACTAACTTTAGAAATGTACTTTGGCAACCGTTTACCAAGACAGTTTATTTGAGGGACACTTACCAAGTCAATTGCAGAATAAATCCGACAGATGAAACACGAGTGCTCTGCCTGACTTTGTCTTATGAAGTTGCCTTGTTAGAGAATTTTTAAAGCATTCCTGGAATTTTCAGACCTTGAAGTGATTTCCATGTTAATATTTAATCTGATTAAGTTTAAACCATCTGTCTGTAAACATTTGGTAATTTTTTTCTCTAACTTTTAAAAAATCAGATATACAAGAAGTAAAATGTAATAAACCAAGTTGTGGTAATTTCATTATATTGTGGTATTTGAGGATCATTTATTGCTTGTGGGAATTTAAGCCATTGTAACATATATATGTATGTATGTATACATACTTTTAAATTTTTTCCATAAAGTTTCTTCTTCTGGGACAATGTTTACAGATAACGATGTAAGAATCAACGAGAACCAAATTCGATTTTAAGACACATTTACATTTTCTTTTCTCAAGTACAAATGCAAATTTATCTATTTTGTGTAAAATATCTTATAACTTAATGGGTATTGATATTAAAAGCTTCTCATTACAGTCCAATTTTGTTTTTAAAGAAAAACCTCTATGATATCATGTGAATGTTTTGAGCTATTAAAAAATATGCCTCTATATTAAAAATACCTTTTTAATTTTCTTATAAGCACATACATTTTTTAAGTGATACGACTGAGAAAATAAGGATAAAAATGTCCAAACATATATTTTTGAGTGCATTTGTGTGTGTACACATGCATGTATGTGTGTATATATGATTATTTTTATATCGAACTGGTGGACAAATATTTCAACTAAAGCCTGAAGGTGGGATGTAAAAATTATTTTTTCCTTTAAAATCTAGCTCATATTGAGATCATTTTAGTGGGTTATAAAATGCCTTCTGGGTGGAGATTGCTGACTTCTTCTTGGTCTAGAAAAAGTTACAGTTTCAGAATTCTGTTTAAACTGGTAGGAGTCTTGGTAATGGATATGCTTAGTGTTTGCTAGGAAGAATGGGGAAAAAAACATTATTCTTAAATATACTTTGCAAAATAACAACCTGCAGGCTAAGAAAAGTCATAAAATTGAAAACACTGTCATTCAACTGAGTAAAAATGACTTCACTCTTCTCTAAGAATGTTATTTGTATTTATCCTTACATTAGAAAGAAAAAATAACTACCACCCTCTGCACTAATAATGCATCTCAAGTAACTGCAGTTTTTAAATGGTATTAACTCCCACACAGAATTCATACCTCTATTTGTGAACAAACATTTACAAGGATCATTACTCAGAAGCCATTTGAAATATAAAATAATAAGTAAAAATAACACCCGCAATTTGTGTATTTCAGTCATTTTATGTGACCTTTTCTTTCATATCAACTTTGCTGTGTTTCTTTGCCAACCTACAGTATTAAACATAAAAAAAGGAATTATTATTTCCAGTCTATTCAAATTGTTGAGTGGCTTGATTTTATAAATCATACCTAGCCTAATTGACACTTCCAAAAAAAAAAAAAACTCTCTCTTAAAAAAAAGAGAATAAAAAATTAGTTATAAGGAAAGGAAAAATATGACCAAGGGATTTATTGTTTGATTGGGATGCTTGTAAATCTCCCACCTCGGCTCTGTGCTGTCATCTACTTAGCTATCATAGTATTTATCTCCCGACATATCCCCCTAGGTCCACGGGTTTATATACTCCCCCAAACCCTGACCTTATAGCCCTACTCCTCAACTGGAGCAGATGGCCTTTCTTCCTGCTCTTCTGGACAGCACGCCAATAAACTCTGTTTCCCTCCTCTGACACGCCATGTGTGTCATCCTCCATGTTTTTAATCCCGAGTCTCTCCAGAAGTCTTGTCCTTTGCCTGTCCCTTGCTAAACCCTGCACCTGTGTTCTCAAGCTCATTCTTTTCTTTGATCTCGTTTCTATTTCCTTTTACTCATTATGTTCATGCTCAGGTCAACTTAATTGTGAAAATAAAACTTTCCTTCTGTCTTGCTACCTCTTCAATCTATTATTTTTTTCTCTAACCCCCTTGAACTGCCTAGCTTAGTGCAAGAAAGGTCTACCCCTTCTAGTCACCTTTTTAATTATCTCTTTTCCTTTTAAAAGGGCAAAATGTGGCTTCAGTTCTCTCATTCTACCGAAGATCTCGAAATGACTTCAAATCACCAAATTCAGCCATGATATTCCTTAGACCTCAGTTTTTTAACCTTGCTTGGAAAGTGGCAAACATTGAGGAAGAGAAGGCAACTGTCTACCAAAATGTGTTCACTTCTCCTGTGGTATAGATTTATTGCTAGGAAGAGGCTGCCTGACTTGTAATTGCAATTGGCTGTGGCTAGTTCTTGCCAATGGAATATAAATAAGCAAAAGGACATTCATTCATTTTTAGATCAAATACTTTTCCATGTCTCTCTCTCTCTCTCTCTCTCTGTCTCTCTCTTTCTCTTTCAGTCAATAACAGCAAGATCGTCAGGGGTGCTGGTGCCATGAGATGGAAGAAGCCTTTGTCCCTGAATCACCCAGTAACCAGGACCACCTATCTTGAACTGTCATGTAACAGGAAATAGACTTCTATTGAGTTGAGCCCCTAATTTATTTGTGAGCCCGTGACCATGCATAGCCCATCCTAACTGAAGCAGATGCTGCAGACCAGTATCTCCTCTGTTAAACACTTTCCTCTCTAGGATTTTCTTACATATATCATCCTGGTTCTTCCACACTCTCTGATAACCCTTTCCAGTTCTCTCTGATCAAACCTCTTCCAATTCCAACTTCATATATGAGCTGATTCTGGCCTCAGGATTTTCCTTTCTATTGCGAGTCTTTTCCTCAGTGTTCTCTTCCATGTTTGCCAGGCCATGGGCCCAGTGATCATCTCCAGGAGCACAGCTTCAAAATCTATACTCTTGGCTCAGTTATCACATTTTCATAGACCTGCCCTATGAGTTAAAATTATTTTGGTTGTTTGACCAAGCAAAGGAAAAATAATTGAAATTTTTAGAGAAATAGAAGGATTCAAACAATCAAACTTGGAAAACATCAAAATCAGGACACTCTGCTCCAGATACCTCAGTTTGGGGAACTTGGGGTCTTCTATATCCGTTGCTTAAAGGTGGCTTATTCAATATACTGTTTAGTTCAGCTGGCATTCTTGTAGTAGCAAAAGATTTTCTTTCTTTTCAAATATCTCTTTTCCTTTTAATGGGCAAAATGTAGCTTCAGTTTCTCTCACTCTACTGAAGATCTCCAAATGACCTCAAATCATTAAATTCAGCCACAATATTCCTTAGAACTCATTTTTTTTAGCCTTGCTTGGAAAAGTGGCTTTTCTTTCTTGATGAAAAAAGCAGTGTGTTGATTTACATTCTGGTAGGGGCTCCTTACCTATTGCAGATGGGCACTTTGATGGGCTCAAGTCTCAAGTGCTATCACTGACATGAAACAGCCTCCAGCCACTCCCCTAGACACAATGGCCTGCTTGAACAAATTGCTTTAAGCTAGAGTAGGATCACATGCTACGTCTGAGGAGAATTATAATTCATGAAATGACGTTCTTACTTGTCCTTCATCACAGACCACGTTACCCTAAAACTTGACCTTGATTCTCTGTCAGTTATCCTATGACAACAATTATATTTCTTGATACAGACCACAGAGAAGTTTTTCTATATTTGCTTCAGGATACATGTATAAGACTATTCACAGGAAAAGAGTTTGTAATAGTAAAATCTTAAAAAAAAAAAAATCAAAAACATCTATTATGGAACAATACATTAAGAAATTGTGGTATATTCGCACAATGGAACATTATGCAACAATGAACATTAGTGAGTAGTTACTCGCCTCAACATGCATACATGAATTGGCATGATGACTGAAAGTGCAAATTCCAGAAGACTATGTAAAGTACGATACCTTTTGATAGAGTTCCCAAACAAGGTAAACCAAATGCCTTTAGGCCCACAAGTCTATGTACTCAAACTAACTACAAAAAGAAGGTAATGACCAGCATGTGTCAGGATAGTCATTATTTCATGGTGAGGTAGGGAGACAACACATGCGTTGATGTAAGGTGTTGGTAATGGGCAGATATCGGTGTTCTTTATTACAGAAACAAATTACATGAACAAACAAGAGAGCTATGCAATAAAGATTGGTTATGAACCAAGGATAATGATTAATCCAATTCCATCAATTTATTTAAATTAAGAAGGTGTGTATGTATCACTGTGTGTATGTATATGTGTGTATACACACACACACACACACACACACACATATATATAAATCCAGTATAATTTTCAATGCTGTTTTGAATCTTAGCAACAACTGAGGTGATATTAAAACTATTGATAGTTTTATTTACATACTTTCTGGGATTAAGAGTGATAGTTTAGGAGCATTTGTATTTGTTGAAAGGACAATGTATTTAAATACTGCTTGAAGTATCATTTAAGATGCTATTGGTCACAAGTAACACAACACACAGCACACGATGTCTTGAGAACATGAGGGCTATGGAGTTTACATGACTTGAACCAGCAGTAGTTAAGCTCAGCCTCTGTTTGTCAGGATTTTGTCTCCAAGCCTCAGCAAATTCTTTCAGCAACACTCCTCTCCTTTTGTGTAGCTAGCCTCATCCTCAGGTGTTCTTTTCTTATGGTTTCAAGACTTGCATCCACAGGCGATGCCATCCAAGAGGAAGAGTTCCCAAACCATGAACTAAAGCCCCAGCTGGCAAATACCACAACAAATCGGTCTATGGACATGTTTGCACTGATTCCTATAGCAAATAAAGGGAAATTACACTGATTTGCTTAGATAAATCCTTTGAGTCAAGGGTCAGAGGAAAGACAGTATCTTGTACAATCTGAACCACTTGGGTTCTATTAGGAAGGAGGAAGGAGAAGTATAGGCCAGGAAAATGACAAAATACCCATTGTCCTTAATTAGAAATCAACCATTTTTAAAAAATATCGAATTAAAAAACATTAGTGGCAGAAAATTTTCATACATGAGTATCATATGTCCTTCATTGTTTAGTAGTCTTTTCTTTAGTAATATCATATAATCTTGATTCCTGACTCTCTTTTATTTAATATTCTGGGGAAGTTAATTTGACTATAAGAACCAGCATTTGAAGCCAGAAAAGTAATAATTATGCAATTTACTTTCACTAGCCAAATGCAATGGGATTCAAAAGACTGTCTTACTTAAGATGCTTTAAATAATACTAATTCTTTTAAACCATAAAACGAAGTACACGGTATTTAAGGAGATAATCATTAGCCTTATAGATGAGTTCATAATGAAAAGCTGCTCTGCAAATGGAAAAGAAAGAAGAATCTAACGTACTTAGATTTCCAGACTTCGATGGAATTTCTTCCATCACAAATTATTTCCTATTACTCAATCTTCATGAACTAATGTTTGCTATCTGCTTTAAATCTTTGACAGATTATTGCTTTATATTTAAATTACCACATTCATAAATGCCATCTCCATGAAACACGATGGTCCATCATCAGGTAATTAATGCAGTAATGCAACTGTGGGTACCTGTTATGCCTCAAGTGGTTGCTGTCCAAGGTTAATTTCTGTTGCTTTCATATCATAAAATGATAGTGTACCACTCTTCAACAGGCCTATTTTTTAATTAAAATATATAGGCATTGATAATAGGAGTGAAATGCCATCTGACTTGAAAATCTCTGTGCAAACATTTTTAGTGTTATTCCGTATTATAACACCACACATCATAGTCACTATGGTAGGCAGAATAATAAAGCCAAAGGATGTCCATGTCCTAATCCCTGGAACCTGTGAACATGTTACCTTACAGAGCAAATGGGACTTTCCAACTGTGATTAAATTCAGGACCTTCAGATGGAGAAATTATCCTGGATTATTCAGGAGGGCCCAATATAATCACATGGGTCTTAAAAGCAGAGAATTTTGCCTGAATGTGATCAAACGGTGATTTCTACAGAAGGATGAAAGAAATGCAACACCACTGGCTTCGAGGATGGAGGAAAGATGCTATGAGCCAAGGACTGTGGAGTCTTCTAGAGGCTGGAAAGGGAAGGAAACAGATTATCTTCTAGAGCCTCTGGGAAGAATGTAGCCCGGCCAATACCTTGATTTCAGCCCAGTGAGACCCATGCCAGACTTTCAGAACCATAAGATAACATTTTGAGTTATTTTTAAAAGATACCAAGTTTGTGGTGATTTGTTATTACAGAAATAGAAAACTAATACAGTCAGCAAATACTACAATATGTGAAGTACATTCGAAATTTTAAAATACATAAAAATTACCTCTCATTTAAATGAGGTTTTACATAATTTATATACTTGAAGTGTGATGTTTGCTTTTTGTTCCTTCTCCAACTTCTCAACCCTTCAGAAAAGATTGAATTCCCTTTTATAGGATTTACCCTATTTGAATATTCTGTATTTCTCAATATGAGAATATATATAATTATATCACTGAGTTGCTGTTTCTGTTGTTCCTCCTGAGCCTGACTGTAGCACTTGATTCTGTTTTTCTATTGTAAATTTTGAAGTGTACATCCCTGAGGATAAAAGAGACTTCTAAAAAGCATCAGTCAGTCAGCAAAGGGACCACAGTTCTTACCTGTACCCTTAGTGATTTCTTATATTGTGGGAAGAACAGCCCTAAAATCAGTATTCAGTTACTCTTGCAGAATCTGCTCCAACCTGATGACATAAAGTGCCATTACACTCAGGGATTGCTATTGACACGTTGACACGTGGTACCTCCTGAGCAGAAGTGTGGGAGGCTGATCTTGACCACAGTACCTGATGTGTACGCCCTGTTGTTGTTGTTGTCAGGTGCTGAAGGACTGCACCCTGGCACCTTGGCTGCCACTTCCTTTCTGCATTACCCATCCCACCTGCAAGGCTCGCCCCACAGTGACCTCCATACCAAGTCTCACCCTAGTTACACTCTGTTTGCTATTTCCAAACTGTTTAGGTTTCCTTCTAGAAAATGTAGACAGAAGGGAGCAGGTGTTTTGCCCACATCTGTATAATGTAAACTGTGTATGTACGTAGTTGTTACCTGGAACCCATCTATGTGGGGTAATGTGCAATGCTAAGACCTTCCAGACTGAAGGCAGCTTTTGTACACCTAGCTTCTGTAAGAGCTGCCGCTTCCCTCTTACATGTAATAAAACTGTGATATGCATCTAAATTTATGCACGTTTGTGTTCGTAGCATAGCATATAGTATCTGAAAGAAATACAGAGATCATATAAAAGTCCTAGGACTTGTTCTGGAGAGAAAAAATGTACATAATTGTGCTACTTTGTGAGCCTACTTAACCACCAGTATCATAGCAGAAGTGATAGCATGCCTAAGTTAGATTCTATTCATAAAAAACTGCACATTATTTTTCATGGTAAAATATAACATTTCTAGACTTTTTTTTCTTATTATATAAAAGAAACCATACCCTTGTAAATCACTAGCACAGTACATAAAATCAGAAGATATTAGCTTTTATTTAAATCACAAACTCTTACCCCTCTGGGATCACCACCAAGACAGTATGTGGAGCATACTTTTTATACACAAGCATGTGCAATTTCACATAAATGAGTAAGTGAGACATCAAGATTTCTGGTTTTGTTATGAATGCCTTTAATTTTTTTTTAATTCACTGTTGTTGTCACTGTCGTTCTTGTTTTGATTTTCTATTCCCTCTCTCATCTCTAATTTCTTCCTTTCCCGATTAATATATTATAGTCATATGTGTATACATATGTGTATATATATACATGTAATACACACACATATATATTTTTCTGCATTTTGGGATCTTCGTGCTGCTAAAAGTGGGGATTCAGAGAGGGTAGCACATTTGCTTTCAAAAATACTTTGATAAGTTTTCAAAAGTTTTGCAAAGTTTAGCCAGATGTCCAGTATTGATTGAGGGAGGAGAGTTTCTCTGCCTAGGTAAGAACAATTTGGGGAAAGAGTTGGTGATATTCGGCTAGAGAGGAAGCAGAAGGTTTCCAGGGTGAAGAGAGAGAGACCTGAAACAGTGGTGGTTTGCCAGGGCCCAGCAGGGTCAGGAGGGAAGGAAGCCCGGACGATGAGAATTTCCCAGTGGCGGGCACAGCCAACGGACTGGGGAGACTACATGGCTTGTACTTTACACCATTGCCTGTGCTGTGCTGTGTTGTAATTCCCCGTTATCACCTACAGTCTTGACTGGAAGTCTGTTACACTGTTAGTGGACACATGATGTTAGGGGAAAGAATAACTGAGAGACCTGCACAATAAGGAAATCTAGCAGAACAAACGAGAGAGCAGTGGCAATGCCAGGGAAGCAGGAAATCAGGGTGGAGAACTAGTCCTCGGGGAACCCTCGGAAATTCTGGGAAAGGGGTGCACTGTAAAAAGTGGAATGGGAATGATACTTTGAGTATTAAAGGAAAATGTAACAAAGAAAACTCTAGGACTTGGGACCACTGGAAGGGCAGATAATTTAGATCATAACTTCTTTAGTGTAAATTTTCATAAGCAAAACCACCAAGTCAATGATTATATATTTTAATTATATTCCCATTAAAATGTGTATGTAAATTTCTGTTTTTATCACATCCAGAACAAAAGTGGGTCTTTTTTTTCCTTTTTTGTCAATTTGGTAGGTAAGGTATACTTGTAGTTCTTAGACTCCTAATGAGATTGCAATCTTTTAATTTTTTATATTTTTTTGGTATTTCTTCTCCTGTGAATTTAGATATCATAATTCAAAATGTAATCATTAGGTAATAGCCACCTAATCCATTTATTTCCCCATAAATATATCCCACATTTTTTAACTTATAATTTTATAAATGTAGTAAAAAGGACATTTTTCAAAGGACCAAACTCGTATTATAGAATTAGAAATGGATTTATTTTAGTACACAATTAGCTTAAACATTATTATCTTTAACAAACAACAAATAACTTTTTAAAGCAATGAACTTTCAATTCATTTTTCATAAATGTATGTTGGAAAGTTGGAAACCCAGAAATAGTTGTGACCAATAGAATGAATTATCTATGTCCTGATTAAGTTGGAATTTCTTTTCTAATACTGTTACATTCCATTCCTTTTGGGTTCTACATTTGAGATTGGGATGGGTGGTATTGAATTTTACCCTATTTGCTAGAAAGAATGTCTTTCCAATTAGGATTTGAGTCAAAACATGGATCTTCCATTGCTCAAAAACATGAAGCCCGTAAACCTTCCAGTATAATAGTAATCATTTTATTTGTATTCAGAATGTATTAGTCAGCTTGGGCTGCTATAACAAAATACCACAAATTGGGTGACACAAACAACAGATATTTACTTCTAACAGTTCTGGAGGCTGGAAGTCCAAGACCAAGGTGATGTCAGGGTTGGTTTCTGGCGAAGCCTTCCTTTCTGGTTTCCTGATGGCCACCTTTTCATTGTGTTCTCACATGGCCTTTTCTTTTCCATGTGGAGAGAGAGAGAGGTCTCCGGTGTCTTTTCCTTTTCTTGAAAAGACACCAGTCCTATTGGATTATAGCCCCACCCTTAGGACCTCATTTAACCTTAATTATCTTCTTAAAGGCATTATCTCCAAATACAATCACACTGGGGGTTAAAGATGTAACATGTGAATTTGGGGGGACACTAGTCAGTCCATAGCACAAGAGCTCAAGTTATACTATTTATAGTATGTAGGATGTGCTATAACAGTAGCATATTGTGCAAAGAGATACAAAGTGGGGTTCCATTATTCTGGTTATAGGATAGATGTGTCATTACTAGTTTTCAATGGGAAATGGATAATTCCAGACTGAGAGATAAATCAACAGAATATATAACATATAATTCCAGACTGACTCATAAAGTATTGGAATAAATAGTTGTGCATGTGATAAATAAAAGACTATGTGCAAGTTATTAAGCAAAATCAGAATTACCATTAAAAAATCACACTCGTATTTCAACATTAAGGCTACAAATTAAAAATGGCTTAAAAGATTGGGCTTCTGTTAATATATTGGTGCATGAAGAAAACCAACTATCAGGAGTTTTGCTTTTCATTCTTCTGACATTGGTAAAGGCTCCCTCCTCCCTCCTCTTTTTACTAATCAGTTAGGGGCTTTCCAGCTGCAAGGCAGCTTTGAAGTTACATATCTTCCTAGGACTACTGACTTCCTCTAGAGATATCTCCCTAAATCCTCTTAGAGAATATGGTGCTCAGAGCTTTTGTTCTATATAATCACTCCCTGATGAAAGGAATAAACTTAGGACCAAGCTGGGTGCTTAAAGCCTTGCTTAGTACAGCCAGATACCACCAGGTGGTGTGGGATTCTGGGGAGAGGACCCCGCTGCCCTGCAGCCCTCATAAGAAGCAGTTCTCACCAGTAGTATCCACACTTGAAAGCATCGCCACAACGTACACTAACAAGACGGGAGATGGAAACAGGCAGCAGCATCAAGAGAGAAACTGTAAGCTGATTTGTGTGTGTGTTTGCATACATAAATGCATGTATGTATGCATGCATGTGTATGTCACTCACACACACACCCAAGAGTCATATATTTTCTTATGTATGTTTGTTTATTTTTCCCTTTGAATACCATTTGACCACCTCATAGAGTTCTTATAGTAAAACGATGCAAACAAACTGTTCTCTTTATTATCTCTGAGGCTTCTTTAAATGTTGAGTGCTCCGTTTATTTTACTATTTAAAAATCAGAATTGATTTGGTATTTCAAAGGCATCTGAGCACTTTCCACAAAGGTCTTGTATGCTTATCCTTTTGTTTATGAGCTTTTGAGATCTCTAGACAATTCCAGAGCTTTCAAGTTATGTTCTTCAACATGACTTTGGCTGCTGCCAAAAGAAAGAAGGAATCATTAAATATTGGCCTGAAAAGGCTGATTGTAACAGGCAGTTTCTGGGAGTTTTTCTAACCTGATATAATGTTGGTGGTATAGATTTCTATATAATTTGTTCTGTGAGGGTAAAACAAAACTTTCTGTGCCCTTTTGAAATGCCATTAAAAAACGACATTAAAGACCACTTTATAATCCTAACTGGGAATGCCAAAAATTTGATAAATTTTTATGATTAAGAATGTGTTGTGCTACTATTAATGCCACAGAGAAGTGACCCATTTTAGAGATACTCTGGAACCATGAAATGTAGAACAGAAGCAAGCCAGAGCCTTGGGCTTTTGCTGCCTGCCTACAAATCTCACGTCTACTGTTTAGAGTGACAGGTTTGCCCTGTGAAGTGGAGACTATTTCTTCAAAACAAATTCCTCAAGTGCACAGTTGAGGTTGTTTAAAATGAGGGTACATCATCCCTGGGAACTTGTCAAATTTTTATTGGTCACTTCTAAAAACTTCTCTTCCTCCATTTATGGTGCATTAGAGATTCAGATGGGCTTTGCTTTACTTGACCATCCCATAGCCCAAAATATAATGCTAAAAAAATCGGATGAATGATGAATAGGCAGAACACAGAGAAATGTTAGGGTAATCAAACTACTCTGTTTGATACCACGATGGTAGATACATGTCATGATACATTCTTCAAAACCCATAGAATATACAGCACTAACAGTGATCCTGATCACTTAGGTGAACTATGGACTTTGGCGATAATGATGTGCCAGTGTAGGTTCCTCCATTGTAACAAAGGTACCACTGTGGTTGGTATAGGATTTTGATAGTATGGAGGGGTCCGAGGGGACACAGAGGAACTCTGAACATTCTACTCAGTTTTTCTGTGAACCTAAAACTTCTCTAAAACAAAGTTTATTATTTTTTTTTAAGTAGATGTGATGTAAGAAATATTTGCCCTTTTCCCCTGGTTCCTGGCACACAGCTCCTAAAACTCTTGGAATTTCCTAAGTGATAGGAGGGTCTTTTTTATTCATAAAGAGCCCCCTATTGGGTCAAGACAGCACAAGAAAATAAAAGTTGAAAATATGCATGCACCCAACATCCAAGCACCTAAATATATAAAGCAAATATTAATAGATCTGAAGGGAGAGATAGACTGTAATACGATAATAGTGGAGGACTTCAACACCCCACTTTCAGCAATAGGCAAATCATCCAGACATAAGGTCCATAAGAAAACATCAGAATTAAATTACTTTAGACCATGTAGACCTAATAGACATATAGAAAACATTTCATCCAATAGCAGCAGAATACATACTCTTCTGGAGTACACATAGAACATTCTGTAGGATAGATCATATGTTAGGTCCCAAAACAAGTCTTATAAGTTTTAACAAATTTAAGAATATTAAAATTATATAAAGTATCTTTCCAGACCACAGTGGTATAAAACTAGAAATCAACAACAGGAGGAGCTTCAGAAAATAACAAATACATGGAAAATAACATTGCTCTTGAACAACCAATGGGTCAATGAAGAAACTAAAAAAAATAAATATAAAATAAAAATGTCTTAAGACAAATGAAAATGGAAACTCCACATACCAAACTTATGGAACATAGCAAAAACAGTTCCAAGAGGGAATGTCTGCATCAAAAAATAATAAAAATCTCAAATAAATAACTTAATGTTGTACCTAAAGAAACTACAAAAGCAAGAACAAACTAAGACCAAAGTTAGTAGAAGGAAGGAAAAAAATAAAGATTAGAACAGGAATAAAAAAATAGGAACTAGAAAAATAATAAAAAAAGATCAGTCTCTTCAATAAATGGTGTTGGGAAGACTGTATATCCATACGCCGAAGAATGAAATTAGACCCTTATCTCACACCATATGAAAATCAATTCAAAATGGATTAAAAATTAAACTTAAGTCCTGAAAATATAAAACTACTAAGAGAAAACATAGTGGAAAACCTATAACTCTGGTCTAGATAGTGATTTTTTGAATATGAACTCAAAAACATAGACAACAAATGCAAAAATAGA
Organism: Indri indri; assembly: GCA_004363605.1. NCBI lineage: Eukaryota > Metazoa > Chordata > Mammalia > Primates > Indriidae > Indri > Indri indri. The sequence continues at coordinate 19,043 of RJWJ010009668.1, read as the reverse complement.
CAAATGAGATTACATCAAACTTAAAGCTTTTGCATAGCAAAGGAAACAATCAATAGATTGAAGAGACAACCTATAGACTGAGAGAATATATTTGCAAACCACACATCTGATAAGAGGCTAAAATCCTAAATATATAAGGAACTCAAATAAATCAATAGCAAGAAAACAAATAACTTGTTAAAAATGGGAAAAGGACCTAAATTGACATTTCTTAAAAGAAAATATACAAATGGCCAATTAGAATATGAAAAGATACTCAACATCAGTAATCATCAAGGAAATGCAAACTAAATTCAGAATGGTATATCACCTCATACCTGTTAGAATGACTATTATCAAAAAAGACAAAAGATAAGTATTGTTCTGGATGTGGAGAAAAGAGGGCCCTTACACACTGTTGGTGGGAATGTAAATTTGTACAGTGATTATGGAAAACAGTATGGTGGTTTCTCAAAAAATTAAAAAGAACTACCATATGGCCCAGCAATATATCTCCAAAGTAATAAAATCAGTATGTCGAAGAGATATCTGCCCTCTCATGTTTATAATAGCATTATTCACAAAAGCCAAGAGGTGGAATCAACATATGTGTCCATCGGCAGATTAACGAATAAAAAATGTGGTATATATACACAGTATAATACTATTCAGCCATAAAAAAGAAGGAAATCCTGTCATTTGCAACAACATAGATGAACCTGGAGGACACCATGTTAAGTGAAACAAGCCAGGCACAGAAAGACAAATACTGCATGGTCTCACTCATGTATGGACTCTAAAAATGTTGATCTCATAGAAGTAGAAAGTATTTCTACTTCTTTGGTGGTTACCAGCGCTAGGAGCGCCAGGGCCGGGGTTTGATGGGGCTGGGTAGTTGGGAGATGCTGTTCAAAAAATACAAGATTTTAGCTAGATAGAATATGTTCAAGAGATTTATTGTACAACGTGGTGACTATAGTTAATAACAATGTTTTGAATTCTTGAAAAATGCTAAGAGCAGACATTAAATGTTCTCACCATAAAAAAATGATAATCTTGTGAGGTAACACACATGTTAATTAACTACATTTAGCCACTCCACAATGTATATATTTCAAAACATCATATTGTACACAACAAATACATATAATCTTTATCTCTCGATTAAAAAAATAAATGTCAAAAAAAGCCCCCTTTTGATCACACCTGAGTTTATGCTACTGAGACAGTTTTGAGTGGAGCCCCTAGATTTCTTCAGAATGGAGCTAATCACCAGAAAGACCAAATGATTAGAAAGTTGAAAATTTTGGTCCCAGCCACCAGCCTCTGGGGACAGGAGGGGGCTGGATATTGAATTATTAAAACTGTTGAACAATGAGATTCAGAGAGCTTCCCAGCTTGTGTGGACACATCAAGGTCCTGGAAGGGTGGTACACCCAGAGAGAGCAGAGGAGCTCTTCACCACCCTCCAGCCCTCATCACTTGCCCTCTGTGTCTCTTCTCTTTGTCTTCCCCTAAGTTGTATCCTTTATAGTAAACCAGTATAGGTAAGTAAAGTGTTTTCCTAAGTTCTACTAACCGTTCTAGTAAATTATCAAACCTCAGGAGGGGTTGTGGGAACCCCTGGGTTATGGCCAGTTGATCGGAAGTGTGGAAGCCTGGGACTGGTATCTGAAACGGGGGCAGGCCTGCAACTGGTGTCTGAAACAGAGGAGTCCTGTGGGATACAGCCCCTTAGCTTGTGGGATCTAACACTACAGGACACCAGGCGAACATCAGAGGATTTGAGAATCTCACAGCAGGTGAACACAATTGAGAAGTGCTTGGATAAAGTAAAATTGGACATATGCATACATACAACATTAATCTTATTGTATTCTTTTTTAATGCATCAAAGGCATACAAATAAGAAAGGCTTCTCATGGTCTAAGAACACTACCAAATCAAGATAAAGAACAACTGCAAACCAATGTGGTAATGTTTATCTGGAATGCAACTAGACAAGTATGTTGTTTTTGTTACATGGCTTAAGTCAAGTTTATACATGTGCCCGTCACCTGAATAGTAGTGTTCATTGTACCTGTAAGGTGGGTTTCTGTCCCTCCCACTCCCCTCATCCCCTGCTTGATTTCCAATGATTTTACCTCCGTCTGTCCACTTGTGTGCCCATCAGTTAGACCACAAAGTAGTGCAACCCCTATGGAAAACAGTATGGAGATATCTCAAAGAACTAAAAGTAGACCTACCATTTGATTCAGTAATCCCACTACTGGGTACTTACCTAAAGGAAAAGAAGTCATTTATCAAAAAGACATCTGCACCCAAATGTTTATTACAGCACAATTCACAATTGCAGAGTTCTGGAATCAATCCAAGTGCCCATCGATTCATGAGCATTAACAAAATGTAGTATAAGTAAACCATGGAGTACTACTCAGCCATGAAAAAGGATGAATTAATGCCTTTTGCAGCAATTTGGAAGTAATTGGAGATCATTATCCTAAGCAAAGTATCTGAAGAATGGAAAAACAAACACCACATGTACCTCCCTAATGCACTCCTTATTTGGGTCTAACCTAGCACTTCTCAGGTATCCACTCCAAAGACTATAGATAGAATACTCAGTTGTCTTGATGGTAACTGAAGCACAGCCCATACTGTGAATATCATTTCATCTTCTCTCTCTAGCAGTAGTTGACTCATAGTCATACTTCATACATGTATAGTACTTTTTATTTACAAGCACTTTTATATCCATTATTTCATTGGATCTCACTTACTTATGACCAGTACCGCTCCTGCATTTGGAATGTCATCAATCAAATTCAGAATGCTAGGTGAAACTCAGAAAGAAATTCATCGCTCTTGCAGGTATTACTTTGCCAGAGTAGTGCATATACATAAATAAACAAGCTGGGTGGTCCCATTCATTGCTCTGACTTTGTGCTGTGCCTTTGCAAAACTGAAATCGTAATTTGTTGCAAAACTGAAATTGTAATTGAAGAGCTGTATTGCACAGCTTCAGAATAGTGCCACATTATTTGTTTCAACCTCTATTTGCTCCTGTATTTTCAGCCCAAAGTGGAATGCAAACATTCCCTGGTGTTCTATTTATGACTCAAAAGAATTATATTCCAAAAGGTCCCTACAGATGATCAGTGATGAAAGATACTCCCAGCATAGGTGGTTAAAGCAAAGAAGAAAGAAAATGTTCTTGATGATTCGAAAACTTCAAAAGGGAAGGGAAAAGGGAGTGTCATTCTTAGATTACTGGGTAATAAAATAACATGCTTGTAGGACTAATTCAGTAAAAATTTAATCTATATAAAATGAGACTAAAAAATCTTTACGTACAAAGAAAATTATGACTAGATGTTTTTCCCTCACATTAACAGGAACCACTAATATTATAATAGCCCTATGGTTGAGATAAGGAAAACATTGATGAGAGATGTCAATCGGAAATAATCCAAAGGGTCAGAATGCAGTTTAAACAAAGTATTCCAAGTTACCTTGGGGAGTGCTCTGGAGTACAAAAGAGAGGCTCAAGTTTTTAAAGAAAAAAAAGACCAAAAAAAAAAAAAAAGGAAGAAAAAAGAAAAGAGGGACTGATCACAAATGTCATTTGTCAGGAATTCTCATTGGTTTACAGAAAAGACATTGGCTTGTGATTGGCTATACATTGTTGAACAATAAGGTGTGTGGCCTTCTGTGGCTACTTGGCTTCGGTGAGTCTAGAGCCCTTACAGCAAGGGGCTTCAAGAGGTAATTATTTAGGTCAAGGGGGAGTGAGACTCCTGCTACATCTTAAATGCCCTTCTGGACCTGATAATTTAAAGGGGCTCCCGTTCCTCAGATAAAAAGGGTTTTTACTTTCTCAGAGACATCATCAAACTGTGCAATGTATTTCATCATATATAGCAGACCAAATGTTGTGAACTGGAGTAAAAAATTGAGTCTTAGAAAATTCTTAGTCATCTTCAACTGAGCGAACAGAAAATCAAAGGAATCTAAGAGTTCTCAGTCACTGAGTCCCCAAACCAAATCCTTTGTTCCTTGGGGCTACCAAGAACTTACATATCTTACAACAAATCAGACAAAGTGAACAAGCAAGTTACACATGGTATTGATGCACATTTATTCAAAGCAATCAAAATATACACACTAGAAAAAAGCCCTATAAGTTTAGTGATAACTATAATTTTAAGTACCTAACAAGTGATCGAATCAATTAACGTTCTTCTGGATTAAGGCAAATTCCATATCTCAAAGGCCATAGAGAAACTTCAAGAAGCTTAAAGAAAGGAATTCTAATACTAAGATTCATTAAGATTTAATCCTAGGTCCAAGCCACTTCTGGCCTTACAAAGCTGAGCAGGCTTCTCTTCTGAATGACAGGGGGAGGACAATCCTGTACCTAGAGTCATTCAGGGTTCGATCTCAACTCTGCCACTCTGAGTCTCAAATCCCTAATTCCCTAATTGATAATATGGTGAATTCCACTTAGGTAATGAAATGAGATAACATTAGTTTGTGAAGTACTAACCAAGAAGAAAAAAGAATGTGGGTTCATCCAGCTGTTGTCAGTCACTGGCCAACTACCTAAACTAAGCACACTGAGGGGGCAAGAGGTGACAGGAAGGACGGTGCTGAGCAGCTCCATCCATTCATTTTCCAAGTGCCCGTCATGTGCCTGGTACTGTGCTAGGAGCAGGGTATCCACGAGCAAGCAGAAAGAATCTTTGCCTTCAAGATGCTCACCCTCCAATGAAACATTTGGTATCTTAAGACAGGTTTTCTTCAGAGTTTCTTTTATATGGCATTAATTGGTTGTCTGTTCAAAGGTTTGGAAAATATTGGGTTAAAAAATACCAGCTCTTTAAAGTACCAGGCATTGCTCTAAGGGTTTTACATATATTAACTATTTTAAGCCTTCAGACCACCCAGTGAGGTAGTTGTCATTATTTTTTTTATAGTTGAAAAATGAGAGGAATATTTTAATAGTTCTTTTAAATATTTGCAGATATTCTTCTTTAACACTACATCAAAACTCAACAAGTGATTGTTTCTTAAAAGTTAGATGCAAAAGGGAATTTGAAGTCACATCAATGATCCTTTTATACTCTTTCACATTTGGCTGCCTTGTACTTTGAATGGATCTTTTACCTCTGCATTATGTTTTAATATCATACATTGAACATTTGGAAAATAGGGGTTCGCTCAGTCATGCAGATCTTCCAAATGTTCGCACAGTTCTTTATACAGTGTCATCATATGTTGTGGAGCCTCTGGAAAACACATTACCATAAGGAAATGATAATAAAAAGGTAAATTACACTTTAATATTAATATTATTACAGAAATAGTTTTGACCTTGTGAACTTCTTATAAAGGTTCCAGGGACACCCAGGATTCTGTGGACCACACTTTAAGAGCTGCTGCAATCTGTCAATCAGACTCATGTCAATGTTCAATTCTGGAAAATTCTTAGCCATTATAACATTGCTTCTCTTCTATCTTTTTCGTGTTTCGCATTTTCTATCATAGAAGTTTTAACTTCCACTTCACCAACACAATACTCTATTCTAATTTGTATACATTAACTCATCTATTGAGATTTTTATTCTAATAACCATATTTCATTTTTTTAAATTTTATCTTTATTTTTCTTATTTGCCTATTTTTTCTTATACTGTCAACTTTTGGAATACCTGTTATACATACTAGAGCATATTTATCTGTTTTTTACATTTCTCATTTTTTCTTATTTGGCTATTCTTATTTCCTAACTGCCTGTTCTTTCAGTTTGTATATCATGGTTATTTTTTTTTTTATTTCAAAATATTAAGGGGGTACTGATTTTACAGACAAGCAAACACAGAGAGGTTAAGTAGTCTGCTCAATGTCACACAGCAGGGTTTTTCAGTACTTTTGCTTTTTGAATTTCTTAGAAAGATTAGAGTACAAATATCTCCCAACTTTTTTGATCACGGAAATTTTTTTCTCTAATGGACCATTTCACAGGATCAATGTTTTAAAGGAAATACCTAAGGAAAGACAATGAAGCAAACTAAAGGTAAAAAAAAAAAAAACTTTATTTGCAGTTCCACTTTGCTGTATATTATCAGCCACATTGAAGACTTGGTTTATTTCATTCACTTTGAGAAAGTTAAAGTCCTAAGACACTACCTCCATTGTCTAGCCTTTGTGCTCAGGTGTTACACTATCAGTTCTAACAGGTTTGGGAATACAAATGGTAAACAGACAGCACATGGAAGAGAAGTCAAGGCTGGCTTTTCAGCACACCTAGTAATGACGGTATTATCGAGACTGAGATCATTATGGAGCCATAACTTAAGGAGAAAAAGAAATCTGACAAGTCTTTTTCATAACAAGATCAAAGAGATTGTGACAGATTGTGAAAATACAGCCTTATTTTTCAAGTTGCTAATTTGTCTTCTTATTGTTTCCCAGAGAGGCTGCTTATGAAGGGCTCTTTCATAGAGGAAGTTTAACAAGTGGTGGAAGATGCCCTTCTCAGCTGAATGTTTGAGTGGTTTAACCCCGGTGAGCAAATAGGGCTTTCATTGATTTGCAAGTGACTAGGTACAAAGGGGAAACAGAAAAAATTATCTGGAATTTGAATTTTTAGCAACACAATCACAGGTCATTGTGGGTTTCTTAAAAGTAAACTAGAATGTAACATAGGCAAATATGCATCACCTATATTCAGCACTGGAACCCGGTGAATCATGCTTAATGATCTTTATCCCTCCAAAAATAAATATCCTAAAAAAAAAAATCAATGACAAAATGGTCGAATTGCTCATTTCCTTGATCAGACTAAAGCAGCTCCTTTTGTGCTTCATATGCTTCTAGCACACATTTTAATAAAGATAAATTTCATAATAGTGCACTATGATTAATATACTCCTTTTTTCCATACAACGGTTTAATAGAGGTCAAATTTGAGAAGGTTTTTTAGAAAGTATTCCAAATGCACTAGATATCGCCAACCAAGAGTTATGAAACCATAATAATAATTAATATTCATAGATCCCTGTACTGTTTACAAAATACAGACGTGAGAAGGTTGAGAATGTTGATGGTAAGCAGATGCGAGGCCTCCTGTCTGACGCTTCCATTCTCTCACAGGAATATGGAGCAAGGTCATTAGCAAGTAGGGGAGGGGCAGCGATGGGGTGGAGTGCCCGTCTGAGATTTGTGACCAGAAATCTAAAGTAAAAATATCCAGTAAGCATGTGTATTTTTCTTTGGGAGCATTTGACTGAAATACAAGCCTAGAGTACAAAAGAGTTTTTTAACCAGAGTAGAGACTTTTCCATGAACATCAGTAGGAAAGAAACAAAGGTAAGGGAATTATATTTGCAAGGGAATGTTACAGTCAGTTGATAGAATCTGATCTGTGTGAAAAAAATGAAAATACAAGATAGAATAACTGAGAGTGAGATGGTGGTAGAGTTAGTAGACAGGAGTTTTTATAAAGTCAAGGACGTGACCCTAGGAGTCCATGCTTTTAGGTGGGTGGAGGATTAGACTCTTGACCTTTCATGTGAATTATCTCAACTGCTCCTCACAAGGCCAAAAAGGAATTATTATCACCATTTCACTGAAACGGAAAATAAATATCAGAGAATTTCCATGTCTTGTCCAAAATTGCAGAGTAAATACCAATGGGAAGCAGGACTTAAACCCAGGACTGCAAACCCTGAACGCCAGCTAAAGCATAAGGATAATTTTCTAAGAAGATATTTCATGACATCTCTACTGTTCATTCAGTTCGTTACCCACAAAAAGAATGCTTCTTCTGGGAGGAGTCACAAAGAGCAATGGAAAAGCAAAAGGGATGTTTGGAACAAAATGTCGAGTGGCAAAGTAGCACAAGCCTAAAATTGTATTTTTTTTTGTGAATATTCCCCAGGCAACATGGGAAAATAAAACTGGGGGACCCCAACCAAGACTTATAAAACATTTTAAATGCATCATCAGAAGCAGCCTACTGTTCCATTCCATATCCTGCCCACATATTAGTAGCACAGCAGAAGAGAGCTAGTATGGAGCTACCTATTAAAACTCAGTCTCTCCCACATATAATTGTGACTGTAATTTAGGGTCCTACATGTAAAATTGCTTCTGTTTCTTAAGATTACCAGGGGTCTTTGAGAGAATGCACATGAGAGACACATGATCAAAACCACATGTGTTATTCTTGCCCATCCAAAGAGATAATAACCACACTACAGATGAGTTTTCACTGAAGGAAAATAGGGTCTATTTTTATTTCATGTCTTAAAGAAGTAAAAAAATTTCAGGTAAACAACTCCATTTCATTCCTATGTAGATTGTGAATTTTGCCCAATGAGACAGATATTGGGAAGTAAGTATCACAACAGTTAGAACACACAAATAAACCAGCCAAGTTTTATGATCCATTCAATGCTTTTGCTTTATGGATGCAGAAATTTATTTATTTATGCCGTCTTATTTTTTAAAGAATAGGAGTTACAAGAACCCCTACTATCAACATGGGAAAATATTAATAAAGATGCAAAACCAGAACTAGAGAAAATGTACATATGAATAGAAAATAAAAATGAGTGAGACAAAAAGTACAAATATGCAGGCTAAGAGGCTCTCCTTCACTGCGATAACTGATTGGTAAATGTGGCTTAAACTTCCTGGTAGTCAGTGGGGAGGGTGGGAGAAGTCAACCAAGTCGGGTTATTGGTTTAATAACCGATATTTGTTATTTAAAGGAGGATTTCACATCTCTGAACTCAGAGCTCTTCCCCTCAGGGTTCTTTCTTTACTTCCTCATAACACAGGTGCAAACCTCAGCTCAACCTGCACCTGGTCCTAGACTGACCTCACCAGAGGGCCAGTGCCACCCCCAAAAGGAAACTCAGGACAGTGAAGTTCCCTTATTCAACAGCTGCCTAGGGAGGTGTTCTGTCTGGTTAGTCTATAATTATCTCTGTTTTGTTTCTGTTGTTGTTATCAGTGTTGTCAGTGGTTAGTTGGTTTTTATACCACTTTTTCCAATACATGGATCTTCTTGTTTTGGGGTCATCCCCCTGACTTACATATGGCCCTGGATTGTCGACTGATGCCCATATTAGAGCCCCACAAGTGTCCCCTGCCACTTCCTTTGGTCTCCTGATCACTTATTCTTGGATAATAACCCAATATAGTCCTGAAGGTGATTCCAAGTCTTCTCTCTCACCATGTGACTTAAACTGGGTGGATTTCAAATATATCCTCACATCGAATTAAAAAAATTAGTGACAATCCTCCAAATTAAGAATAGCAAAGAGCCTTGATGAATGAACAGAGTTTCTAATGGAGATAAGTAAAATAAGATAAAAATAACCAGACAATGCCTATGTCTTTCTTTCCTGCTAAATCAAAGGCCATGCACTGTCAATGTGTTATTAAATATACTGATCTCATTTGTGTTGTTTGTAACATGGCCCTAAAGCTTGTGGGGCAGGTAGAAGACATTTGCAATCAAATCTGGCACAATGCCCGGCAGAACATTTACTGCATAGACACGACGTTACTGATGATGAAAACTTAAGAAGGGTGGAAATAATTTGGAAACCCTTCAGAGGAGAGCAAGAAAGATAACTATTAAACAGTTGAAAAGTGATCTACACTTAAGGGAAGGTTGTAGAACTAGCTATTTAGCCTGCAGAAGAGGCACTTAAGTGCAGTATGCTAGTAAATCCATGCTTACATGGTATCTGTTATAAAGATCATAAACAACAGTTCTTACTTCAACCTATTACAGAACATGGAGGAAAAAGTCTGAATGGCAAACCAGTAATTTCAGCTTTATTCAAGCCAATGTTTCCTTTGATAATCAAAGTTTTAATAACTAGATTTGAGTTTTGTAGCAAAGAGATAACAATTCATCTTCTGGAATTTTTTAAAAAAGATAGAACAGCAACTTGCTATCTCCCAAACATCTCCTTTTTTAAAATGAAAAACTATTGCTTACCAGCTACACTATTCTTTCAGATTTTTTTTGTATTTTACATATGTGAATTTAATTTAATATCAGACACCTACCTAGGTAGCAACAGGAACTTGGTGTATTTGATTTTGTGCCTGAATACAGTTGTTTAAAGTGCCCAGCTCTAGCACTTTACAACAAGAACACCTTATAATGGTCATCTTTAGCAGTCTGTTTAAATCCCCTAGATGATCTATGCAGAAGCCATAAATGTGCTAGCACCCAGAAACTGAACCTCCTATGAACTCTTGTTATTTTTTAAGGTTGTTATAGATGGATTTGGTTACTAATTTTTAATGGAGCAAGGACACACTGCCACAGAATATAAACAATTTCTCCTTGTGCATAAATCACCCTTCCCCTGTCCTATAGAGTAGCCTTTGGAACAGCTGGTATCTGAGGATGGCTGTTTACTTAAGACTGTTCTCAAGTTGATAAGAATTGTCAAGCTGAGTACGTACACACACACACACACACACACACACACTCGCACACATATATTATTACATATACACATACACTTCCATTTATATATATTAATATATTTTACATACGGGGATATCTCAGGCACAAGGCATAAAATCTCGATGATTTAGGCTTTATTTCAGTATTTGAGGATCTAAACAGGTTCATTTGGTTGGATTTAGCTCTGCTCAATTAAAGTTGAATTTATATAATACCATCAAGCATTGATATTGACATTTGGTGGCATTCAAGATGTTATTTACACTCAGCATACTGAAGTCCATGCAACTGTTTGCATTAGGTTCAAGCCTGCAACTTTTTGTTTGTTGAGGTTCACCCAACACAGTTTAGCCCCATAAAGATTCCTGAAAGAGGCTCTTCAAGCTAAAGTAACTACATAGAAAATCACACATGTGAACCACAAAATTTATCAGCCATCTGTCCAGAAAATGTGTCCATATGCTTCCTGGTGCATTTGTCAAATCAGACTTCAGCGCAATTCCTTATAATTCACTTAGAGAAAGAACAATTCCCACCTCTCCCCTCATCAATTCATTGATCTTAAATGGCTTCCTATTTTGCTGTTTTCTCATATATTATTACATTTAATTGTCTCAATAACCCTCAGAAGTATCATTACTCCCATTTTATAAGTAAGGAAATTGAGGCTGAGAGAAATTGAGACTTTTCCCAGGTTGTATAACCAGTAAATGGCAGAACTTCTGCACTCCTAGCAAAGGAAACAATATACTGCTGTTGGGGTGGGGGGAGTATGCAAACACAGTGAGAGAGCGAGAGAGAGAGAAAGAGAGAGAGAGATTCACACACACAAACCCATGTATAGATATATGCAAATATATACACATGTTTATATATATATATATATGTACACACACACACACACATACACATGAACAAACCATAAAGTTAGTAAATGTCCATGCCTCTTTGCATAAATCATTTAGAACTTTAAAAAATGCAATTAATAAAAGCACTGGGGTTCGATTACATCATAGTTTGAAGTCCTTAGAAGAAAGGTTTAATAAATTGCAAATATTATTAAACTCAATTTTACAAATAGGAGAGGGCTTGCTCTGTAACTTTCTTGGCACAAGAAAGAGGAGTCATTTTTCTCTACCTCAAAGCTTCCCATGTCATTGTCACATGCTAAATATTTAATGAATCTAGTTTTCTCATCTTGTCCTCTACTTTCACACCGCTCAGGTGCCAGCCAGGGAAAGCTGGAACATGCCCTGTTGGTCCTTTCTTTGGCTTGAAACTCTAAAGGCTACAGCTCTAGAATACGAATATACTATCTGACAATGCGGTAACAGTGATTACCCATTAACGTCTTAGCACAAGCTAAGTTAAAAAGTAACTAGCCAAATATATGGCAATATTTCAAGAGACTGCAACTTCAGGGAGATAAGATTTTGTGTGATAGCTGGAAATGCCTAGAACCAGGGAGTCACAGCTTTTTAAATACTTGTCCACATGATTAGGAGTCAAAATGGTTGCCAGAGAGTAAAACTGCACCAATAGCAATAAGGAGTCAGAAAGGTCCATCTAAATAGATGTGATTCAAACGTGTATCCAAACGTGAATCCAGGACATAAAGAGGAGAGCATTTAGATTTCTTGTGCCAGTAATCTTGCTAAGTGTTCCAGTTTTATTACGTAATTAAAAAAATTAAACCTGAACTACTCAAATTCATATAATTAATTACATTTACCTTCTTTACTTCTACAGTGTTAATTAATCCAGCCAGCCAGAATGATTCCTGGAAGGAACTTATGGAAGAATGGTACCAGGGGTAGATGCTCATGGCTGCCACGTCTACTGGTTCACGGAGACTAGATCAATATGTAAAAATCCACCAAAACTAAAATTCCCAGGTGGTCACAGTTTGGGTAGGATTTTGGACATCAGAGGCTTGACAAATAATTTCTTGTGATCTTCCTCAACTGCTCTTGGTCCTCCACCGTAACTATGAGAACACACACAGGCTAGGGTGAATGTGAGAGAAATGTGGACACAAGCCAAGGCCATTTTAGACAAGCCAACGGCCAGCTAACCCTCAAACATGTAGAAGAGGTCAGCCGAGATCAGCAGGGCCATATAAATAACTGCAACTGCCTACAGATGCATGAGTGAATCTAGATAGAATTAGAAGAACTATTTGGCCAGCCTGTAGGCTCATGAACGATAGGAAATGGTTAATTTTTTTTTTTTTTTTTTGAGACAGAGTCTCACTCTCTTGTCTAGGCTAGAGTGCCGTGGCATCAGCCTAGCTCACAGCAACCTCAAACTCCTGGGCTCAAGTGATCCTTCTTCCTCAGCCTCCCAAGTAGCTGGGACTACAGGCATGCACCACCATTCCTGGCTAATTTTTTTCTATATATTTTTGGTTGTCCAGCCAATTTCTTTCTGTGAGACGGGGTCTCGCTCTTGCTCAGGCTGGTCTTGAACTCCTGAGCTCAGAATGATCCTCCTGCCTCTGCCTCCCAGAGTTCTAGGATTACAGGCGTGAGCCACCGTGCCCAGCCACAAATGGTTAATTTTTAAGCCACCCAGTTTTTAGGTGGATTGTTACACAGCAACAGCTGACTGATATAAAGAGTAACTATGGGAAGTAAACAAAGTCTACCACATAGTAGCCATTTTATCCTGGGGACCTAGTGGACATATTTCATCCCATCCTTGGTCTTTATCTTATATTCTAACCTTATACACAAACACTGCCTGGGCAGCTTCAGCCCACTGGGAACCTGTAGCCCAGCCTGAACACTCTCTTCTCTGTGCTCACTTCGTGGGCATCTTCTTCCAAAACTACCACAAACATCACCAACATTTAGATCAGAGATTGTCTTCTTTGTCTGCCAGAATTTATCTGGGTGAGATTTGCTCTGAAATCCCAAGGTGTAATCTTGCATCCATGTTCCCTTAAGAATATTAAATGTGGTGATAGCTCTGTAATAGTGTCAGAATGTACCTCCAAGGGAGTGTGGGATAACTGAGCTCCCACAAACTGACAAAAGAACCAGAACCACACACACACTTTTTATTTTGAACAGCCCACCAACCACTGCCCCTCTGAAATGCAAGGAAGTCATCTGGGGGACTCCCTGTAATAACTTCCTATGTCTCTAAAACCAAAAGCCATAAAATTATGCCTACCAGGAAGCATTCAACATCCATTACATAAAAAAGACTTCTAAAGAATACAGACTTGGTTCAAAACAATTTCCTAGAGGATATATGTTTTATCACTTATTTTCTGAGCTCGGTCTGAAAATTGAGGTTCCTCCCACCACTCCCAATCTTAACCTGATTCAGCCAGATTCCTTTTGAAGATCTGCCTTAGCTGAGTAAGAGACATGCTATTTTCCTGACACTGTCTTGTAAAGAAGGACAGACGCCTAATAGGTTGTAATTGAAATGGGGAGGCTTAGTTTTATAGACGCTCAAATATTTGACTTCACAGTGTTTCAAGATGTATAATTCAGAATTGAAACTGAGTCCACGGCTTGAAATTTTTGTACTTCTATGAATGATGCCCTGCTGTTCTATTACACTTTAACCAATGCAGTAGTGTGTTCTCATTTATTTCCACTCAGGGTTAAAATTTCAAATTAGTGCCTATCAAATTCATGCCACATTTTATTCACATACATGTAATGAGTGAGCATAGTTTGTCAAGATGTTTGTTTGTCCTTGGTCATTTAAAAGGACACAAAACTGCTTATTCCCAAATTCTGTGACAAAGTCAATATATTCCATCTTAAAAATATCTTAAGTCTTCAAAGGCCCGGCTGGGTGGGACGCTTAAGGTTAATTTACAATCATTCTTTCCCCTTCCTACAGAAAGAAAGAGAGACAGATAAATAAGCAAATTTTCAGGCATTCAAAGAATTGTTAGTAAAGAGCAAAGTCCTAGCTAGTGGCATATCCCGTTTGTAACTGAGTGGATAAACTATGGCTAAATGCACAAACTTCTGTATTTCATAATTGTATTTCAAAAATAAATGGTTTCAAAGGAGTGCATTTGTCTAGCTTTGAGAACACTTTTTGGACAGAATAACCAGACCCTTAATTATACCACATATACAGGACATTTTTAAAATTGAGATTATGCTCATGCATTCCTTTTTTGTATGTGCTTGTGTGGTCCTTTATATGCATCCATGGCAAAGGGGTTCAGAGCTTTCCTTAAAGTTTGTCTTTGGGATGAGCCTGAAATTTAGAAGAAAGTGCATTAGGAAGGGATTAGAAAGATGTGAATATTATTTCCAGTTCTGCCATCATCACCCTGCCTGGTAAATTTGTTCCTGACTTTTGTCTTCTACAAACAAGAATAGTTGGGCCTGTCCTTACAGAATGGCAGGAGGCAGGAGGCAGCTGCCTTCCTCTCCGTATGTCTCACCACTTGTTCTGTTGCATTCCAGTGTTTAAGCATAGTGTAAAGATGCAGTAAGCAAGAAGAAACAGGCAGCGTGTTGAGCATGCTTGATCTTCATAGCCATTGGCACCATACCTAAAATTCATTGAAGTAGTAAGTTTTGACACGGCTAACCAAAAGTGCCTGTTAAAATGTAATATTCATTTTTGGGGGGGTTCTTTTGTTTTTATCAAATAATATGTCTGACTCATATCTTGCCTCTTATTCCACCCCTCACTCCATTCTGAGATAGTCACTTTCTAATTTATTAGCATATTATTTGTATTTTTATGAATAATCATTGTCTTTATTCATTCTAATCCTAACTTGGCATAGGTAAATGTTGATGTTGCAGGCATTTAAGGATAAAGCGAAAGGTCTCAACAGATTGACATGTTTTGCTTGGTCCATGCAATATTTGTCCACATTATATTTTTTAGTTGAATCTGGATTTTAGGCTTCCTTTGAAAAATCTGCAGATCTAGAATAATGATTTGTCAATACTGTATTGGAATGGAATACTGTCATGGCTACCCTGCTTGGATGGGGCATCTGCTTTCTAGTGTACCACAATTCCCACCATTCTCACCTTGTTGGCTTTACTCATTCCCTTTAGCTGTAGACATTTCAGTTTGGGACTCCTAGTCTGGAATGTGCAGCGATGCCTCAGCAGCAGGTCTATGGAGGGGACCCCTCAGGAGGCCCTAGACATAAGCTATCCCACGGAAGGGAACCGAGAGATGTTGAAGGCAAGTTTCATACCCAGCCACTTTGCCTAGGGATAGAGCCCACATAGTTACTATGAAACAAAAATTCATGTGCAAAATAATTGCCTAAATAAAACTTTCTTTGTCTGAAAGTATGTGCAAGTGAGTTTTTTCTTAATTATAAATATAAAGATCAAAATACCAAGAGATTTAAGGGAGAATGGCACTTTCATGGTAGTCAAATAGAAATTATTGGTGAAAAAGCAAGGCAGTAATAATCTCTAGTTTAGAAGTTATAACATTGAAATAAAATACTTCTGGCAAGGAAGAAAAATGGATTCCTTAAGAAAAGTTTGTCACAAAGGAAAATATAATTTTACTAGAATAGATGATTATGGGTTTAAGAAAAGAGAAATTTAGATCTAGAAACATATGTGATCGCCGTTTAAGCCATTTACGAAGGAATTTTATACTTTTACCATCATTAGTCAAAGCACCAAGCAATGGCTAAAACACTGAGCACAAAACCATCATATTACAATTCCGAAATGTTATATTGAAGTATTAACACACCTTTTAGGGAGCCGTAAGTATGAAAATCTAGAATGAATTTGCTTGTGAGGACACTTCAAATGATAGGAAACAATTTACACTTGGCTTTGAAAAATGACTCAATTGCAGGATCATTTTAGATTCTCCCTGCAGCGTGGGGGAACTCAGGGGGATTTGGTGAGCCCTGCTCAATGGCAGTCGCCCTTCGTCTTTCCCCCAACCCTACCAAGAAACCCTACTGAGTTTTGTTTTATATGCACAGGTAATTTTTACAATGTGCTTTCCCCTCTCACTGCCAATGCCGGGCCCCAAAGGCAGTGGATTACAAATTACATGAATCAAATCTGGAACAGAAATAGCTGGGGGAAAACTGGGAGGGATAGGTCTGAAACTCAAGGTAGAGCCCTTAAGACAGTGATTGTCAAGTTGGAGTCTGGGTCCCAGAGAACAATGTCAAATGTAGGATAAGAGCTAAGCAATAGAACCAAATAGGCAAGCATGGCTCAGGATTTATAAAATGAATGCTAACAGCTAACACTAACATTTATTTACTACTCACCATTTGCTGGGCACTACTCTACACTCGTTGCATGCATTAATTATTAATAATTTAAGCCTCAACACCAATAGGCTCTATGTTTACAAAACTGGAGCCCAGAGATGTTAGGTAACTTGTCCAAGGTCAGACACTACTGGAGGTGACAAAGGCAGGATTTGAACCTAGGCAACTGGATTTAGACTCCTGCAGGTTTCCACTGTGCTATACAGCCTCGCTGGACAGCTGGACAAGCAGAGCATTGCAACATTATCCTGCAGAACTTTCTGTGGTGCTGCAAATGTTCTACACTTGTACCATCCAATAACGTAGCCACTGGCCCTTGAAATGTCACTAGTGAGCATATGAAGTGGGATAGTAGGATCAGGTAGTTCAAGTAGTATGAGGCACTGCGTTTTTACATTTCTATTTAATTTTAATGAATTTAAATTCACATTTAAATAGCCTCATGTGGCTAGTGGCTATCAAATTGATTGGACAGTGAAAGTTAAAGGCCAGGCACATACCTCATTAGGAACTACAAGAACACAAACAGTGGACCTCAAAAGGAAGGCAGATATTAATATTTGGAAAGCCAAAGTCATCTTTTTGATCAAACAAGTCTCCTGTTTAAAATCCTCCCACGGGTGGCTCTGTACTGCGTTCAGGGGAAAACTGCCGACTGTTTCCTACGGTATCCTGACCTCTTTACACATTGCATTCTCCTTAGCCATGCAGCCCCATTGTGCCCAGGCTGGCGCACCTGCTCTATCACAACCTTCCTGCACCCCAGATCCCCATTCTCAGCCCTTGGACACACCAAACTACAATTTGAGCTTCTTAAAGTCATGATGTATTTACTCTCTCTTTGACCTACCCTAGTTCTCCTCTTTCCACTTGCCCGACTCAACTTTCCAGGTCCAACTTCCGAGTCACCTCCTCAAGAAAACCTTTCTCCAAACTGAGTTTGGCGATGCTTCTCTGCTTCCCTGGGTCTGCACGGCATTCTCTGCATTCCACCATCAGTTGTGTATTACAGTGCTTGGTACTGGGACTCTCTCCCTGGGAGATGTAACCTCCTTGAAGACAGGGACTCTGTTTCTCATTCTAAACCCTCAGCTTCTTATCTATTGATCATTTGGCCCACAGTAGATGCTTCAGAAATGTTTGTTGAACGAGTGATTGAAAATCTGCCAGCAACAAGACAAACAGAACAGACACCTTAAGAAGCCTCTGGAGAACTGAAGTCTTTCTCGACTTGTGTTCTTGCTTCCTGGAACAATCCTAGGAGATTGAAGGTCACAGGAAAACATATTGTTGGGAGGATCAGCAGCTTCTGACAGGCACAGTCTGATATTTATTTCCTTTATACCTCATTTCATATTTAGATAGCACCTTACTAATATTATCTCCCTAATCTTTCCATTAGAGAAGTGAGAAGAGAGGAGTGAAAATGACTCGTTCAAGGTTATAAAAGGCAGAGCAGTAACAGAAACTCCTTTAACACTTTCCAGCTAATCCAAGGCCCTACGTGTATAGGATTTAGGATGTGCTACATTAGCACTTAAAAAAAAAAAAAAAAACTTTCTAGAAAGTAATTATGAGTTGGCACTCTGCCTTGGTCCTGTACCTGGGATGTCCAATGGGACCGTGTATGCCTTCCAGTTTTGTAGAGATCAGTGCACAATAGAATTTAACAATGTGGCAGTGGATGGGAGAGGAAGTGGGGGTGGGAGACGGGGTGAGGTAATAGTGAGAACAGCTGCAAGACTAGGAATACCACAGGGAGGGAGGGAGAGTGGCAATGGGAAGCCCAAACTCAAAAGCCATGGGGCAGGGCAAGGGTAGTGTCAACAAAGACCTGGAAAGAACATCAAATAAGTGATAATAGTAGAATGGTAGAATGAATGACGGAATAAACAAATATTAAAAATGCAGTTATAGCTATTCCCTTATTATGTTATTTTTCATTTTGACCCCAATCTGAAAGGCAAGTATTATTTTGTCCTTTTTCTGGATGTGAACACTGAGGTTGAGAGAAGTTCCGTCAGTTCAGTTTACACAGCTGTAAGAGGGCAGCATCTGGTACCAGGCTCCAGGTTGCGTGTCGATGCGTCTTTCTATGCAGGAGAGAGGAGAGAGGCTCTGCTGCCTGAGGTCCTTCACTGACTATCATCTATTGGCCCATTACAACTAGGGCAAACACTCCCTTTCAGTGAAAACCAGACATTTCTGAGCATGCCCTATTTTCCCTTCTTTGCAGAACTAGTTTGGCCCTCGCAGAAATTTCCGCCAAATCTCGTTTGTGTATCTCAGGATGCAAGAATCTCC